>VZTB01000662.1:56532-69310 GCA_013397245.1 Thryothorus ludovicianus
AAAAAAAAAAAAAAAAAAAAAAAAAAAAGAAAAAAAAAGTTAGATACATCCAAAATGCAACAATTACACATCTGACAATTCACAAAGTGTAATTTACTGGGACGTATCCTAAGAATTTAGGAACAACCAGTCAGGAGAAAATCTGACCAATTTCAGCAATTGATTATTTACACATTCAAAACAAAGCCTCTCTTAAGCTAAACCTCCAGGCAAATGGCCTGAAAGATTTCTTCAGGAAGAAAGACCAGAGTGATTCACACTATGCAGCATTAACAGCCCTTGATCCCAAACACTGAGGCCTCCTCAGCTTTGTCCTAGAGCTACAGGCATCCCTCGACTTCTCCGACCCTGAAGTGATTTACTTGTGCCCCCATGTGCATAGAAAGGTTGAGTGTTTAAGTGGTCACTACGATAAAACCCCATTTAATCTGGTCTTTAAGTCACTAAAATTCTTCTTCCTTCCAACCTGGAGCAAGTCTCCAGTGCCACTCAAAGCAGCAGCTCGGGAGGGGAGCGTGAACCCACCGGGCCCGGCCAGCCTGAATCCAGCAGAGACTGCTCCAAAAATCATCTTTAAAGACCATTTAGACAAGGCTTACATTTCTACACTTCCCTGATGGGCCACCTAATAAAACAACAACAAAAAAAAAAAAAAAAAGTCACAGCTACTACTTTCAACCCTCGTGTCAACCCTTGGCCACACAGAACTAGTTATATACTGGGTAGAAACTACTAAAAAATTCCCTGCAAATCAGCTGCCTTCCAGCTGAGGCTATGGCTCCTATGCATCGGGTGGTTGAGGAGGTTTGGTTTTTTTTGTTTTCTTTCTCTTTAAAAAAAAAAACAAAACAACTCTCACTTGAAAAATACCGCAGTCCTCACTTTTAGGCTAATTTTGATTGCGAGTTCAACGGGTCTGACCCGTCCCGAGGCGCCACGCGCGGCACGGGCCTCGTGGAAAAAAGAGCAGGCAACCGAGTGCCACTCGTGACTTCTGCCACGTCCTCCCTGGCACCTCTGTCTCTCTCTCTAACCTGGCTGGGGATTTGGTGGAGCCTCCAGGTTTCTTGCCTACCTTACTCTCCACGTTCACGTCTCAAACTGCGTCAGCAGGGCCCGCACCTCGGGCGTGAGCTGCTTGGCAGCCTTGGCTGCCTCAGTGACGGCCTTGCGGTACAGACCCTTTCTCTTCTTATTAAAGCGCACCTGGAAGCTTTCTAAAAAGGGGGAGAGCTGTGCAAGAGCAAGGAAAGACGTGGTGGTGGAGCCAAACCATGAGATACGAGCCTCCTGGCGCACCAGCAGCCCGCTATCCTTGCGGCTCACGGTTATGCTCAGGATACGGGCCGGCCACCAAGGGAAGCCATAAATCTTGGCCCAAACAATGTCCCCTACACATACGGTCCTGCCATCTGGTGTGACACATTTAGAGACGTTTTTGGAAAAGACTTCTGTTTTCAAGGAATTACTGAGCTTTTTCTCTTCCTTCGAAGAGGAGGAGGAGGAGGAGGAAGAGGAGGAGGAGGAAGGTGCATGCATGCTGCCTGGAGGAAAATCAAAGCTTTCAGTAGAGCTACACTCAGAGTTGGTGGATTTCAAATCATCTGTGCTATCACTACTACAAACTGACGCACTGGAAGAGTCAGATTTCTTTTGATTAAGGGTCATGTAAACCGTTATATTGCTTTTGCTGCCTCTCTTGCCCAGTGTCTGCTGTTCATCCTGATCAACAGTTACATGCACTTCACTCGTGTCCTGAACCTCACTGCTGGCCTCTTCGGGGCCTTCTGAGGGGCTCTGGGTTTCTGAAGGGGCCTCACCTGCTGAGCGGGTGGAGGAGCAGCGAGACTGGGGCTTAGTTGCCATCTTGCCACTCCGTATTTTCTCAAGTCCTGTCTTGAGGGAGGAGTCATTCTCTTCGTTGCGGTACCGCTGGGGCTTGAGGCGCAATCGGGGCGGGAGGGACCCTGAGCTGGTGTTCTGCAGGCGCCGCGTGAAGTGGACCTTCGAATGTGCATTTTTGGAAGAGGAGGTTGCACTCTGCTTCTTTTGTGCCTTTTCTTTGGCCATTTTCAAGACTTCCCGAGCTTTTGCATGATCCATGTTTTTGCTCTGGAGAACTTTTTTTGTGTTTAACTGCGCTTTTGAAGTGTTCGCTTGTGCGGAAACTTTAACTACTCTGCTTCTGCCGTGGGCAATATTTGAAACCTTGACCACAGCGTTCCTTTTCTGGCTTTCATTTTGGCTTTTCCCATCCACCTTATGGTCAGTCTTAAGTTTTTTATTCACAGTAGTCACGCTCTCGTTTCTTCGCTTTTTACTGTCCTCGTATTTGGAAGAGTCACTTGCATTGCCACCTTTCTTGATCTCCTTTTTCTCTGCCACCACGCTGTTTTTGCACTTGTCACACAGGACCTGCCGGGGCCGTAGTTTGATGGCGTTCATGATGGACGTGGGTTCCTCCCTGTACATTTTCCGCTTGGGCCGCTTGATTTTCCGGGGTGGAGGCTGAGGTATTGACTGGTTGTAGGTGTCCCTGATAAACAAAGGAGGAGGGTATGGTGCTCCCTCGTGAAAGAGAGGAGGGGGTTTAGAAGTCCAAAGGCTTTTAGCTATGCTGGGCTCTGATGGCTGCGTGAGGGAGGAGTCGTCAGGGACTGCAGCTTCGGCCTCACACTTCACCTGCGCCTCCTCTTGGAATGGTTTGCTTTGGAGCTGCATGGCTTCAGGTTTGTCCTTGTACTCCCTTTTAGGAAATATGGTCACAGGGATTCCATGGGGGCCAAACCTTAAAGAAAGAGGGGAAAAAAAAAAATTCAGTGTTTGGAGGGAATTTTTGCAGCGTTTATCAACAAAGCATTTGAAAACTTGGCTGCATCAGGCAGGCAGCATTTGAGAATCATGGATCCCAGAGAAATTAAAGCTTCATACCCAGCCTCGTGGGAAGCTTTGAAAATGCAATACACCAAAATGAAGTCAGCAGAGAACAAAAAATACACAACTTCACTTATTATCAGTTTCTCTCATATCAACAGGACACCCTGAAAATGTAACAAAAATATCCCTGAGACAGCAGCAAAAGAATTCTAGAAAATGCTTATAAACATCCAAACTCACCCCAACAACTCCCAATCTACCCAAACTCATTTTCCATACTAAATCAACTTCATGCAAAGACATTTTCAGTAACTTTTCTTCCATTTTTAGCACAGCAGAAAAGGATGGTCCAGATTTAACAGAGACAAATCTGAGCTGCCTAAATCCTTGAAGTGAACAGGGAGTGCCACCACCCTCCATCCACAAAAGCTCAGCACCTGATGCTTTATAGCCCAAACCTCCCCTTATCAACTCAGTACAAACTATTCCTCTCTGTCCCACAAGCAAACAAGATTTTAAACCTCTCGCTCCTTTTCTCCAGACTGGAATTGCTCTAGATCAGGACAAGGGAATAACTGCCTAAAATCTGTCCTCAGGTTTGTGTTGCACTGCGGCTGCTCAACAGCAGCATCCCCTCAGCTGAATAAACTGAAGTTTATTTACTTTTTTTTATATAAGTGCCTACATGTTGCCTATATTTCCTCAAAATTGAATTTGAAAAAAGTCATCACGTGTTAGAAGGTTCTTTATAGTGTTCCCAACAAAAGCCATTGCTGGTTTGTCCTTTTGCTCATCACAAGCTTCTTCCTCCATCTGAAGCTGCAATTGAAGCAAACGACCCACCCAAGATTAAATTATCCACCCAGTCCATTTCAGCAGCTCCTACAGACATTTTTCCAGCCTATGGTCTGGCATTAAACCACAAGGGACTTGCTCATAACTAAGTTTTACATTCCCTAAAGTCCCACAAGTCCATCAAGGGTAAAGAAGTTGCTTTTCCACAAATACTTTTCCCTCCACAAAGGATTGTAAGGGAGGCACTCGATTCCAAGTAGGGCTTTACAAGAAACTATCAGCTGACTGTAATTAAATTAGCAATATTTTCAGTGTTATTTGCATCAAGACCTTTCAGCTTCTGAAAGAAAACAGGATCCTATCACTCACCACCTGATAAAGATTAGAGGATTTAGTAAAAAGTTAATCTGTGGTAAGAGCTGAAAACAAGACAGGGCAAGATCTCTGCTGTGCAAATTCCAGTCCCAAAGAGCACAACAGCAGAACTAGACAAGAGTGGGATTTCAAACCCCACAAACACCCCTCAAAACTGCTCTCAGTGCCTCAGGAACTGCATTTCCAGCCCTCCCAGGCCATTCCCTTCTCCCTCAGGGCATTTATGTGTCAGGAAATGGAGAATAATCAGCTGTCACTAGGAAGAGTGGATGAGGAGGCCTGCAAGGGCTTCCAGAAGGAGCTCATTCAGGTATTCCATCTCTTTTCCAGGTTTTCATTCCACTGCCTCACCAGCCAAGTGTGCACAATTCGCACTCCAAGGCACAAAGGAGCTGATGGAAAGCTCAGCACACAGCTGATACCAGCAAATCAAAGATCCACTCTGCACCTTCCACTCTCCTCCAAGCACAAAACACAGGCCAGAACTGAAGAACAGGAAGCCACAAAGGGTAATTTTTATCCAAGATGCAAACCTGCTTTAGTGAGACACCAAACCAATCCAGAGTGGTGCCCTGAAGTCAGAGAATCCCTCACAAAAGGTACTGCTTAAAAAATAAACCAGACTCTCCCACTCCATCCACCTACAAATTAATGAGCTGGGGAAGTAAAGAACACTCCTGGATATTGTGCCAGTTATGTCCAGCACTAATCCTGTAAATGTTATTAATACAAAACATACAATTAGTCAAAACAATCCACCTGCAGGACAAAATACATTTGGTAAGCCAAGAGACTGACCATTGTTTCCAACAGCTCAGTGTATTGTGTCTTCTCCTGGCCTCACCCAACAGCAGACTGGATCTATAAACAGATTTTGATTATCTCTGTTCCCTCCCTGGCTGATCAAGTCCTCCAGCAACTCAGAAGAACAACACGAAAACGAAGAAGACAAAACAATGGTGGAAAAACTTGCAAGTGAAACAGTAAAGATTACAGGAAAGAATAAAGACAAAAAACAAGGTAAGAAAAGAGGAATTTATTTTTCCTAAGAGAAGCAGCAGAATGAAGAGCTTAAACCTCTTCAAGACAAGGCATGACACAGCATCTAATTAGCTCTGCAGCAGGCACAAGTGTTTATTGCATGTAGCAGAATCTCAAGCCCTATTTTCACACACCTGGGTGGTGGACCTTGAAGACAAATATTTCTCATACAACCACAGCAGTTTTTGTCACACCAACTGCAAGGCTGAGCTAGTTAGTTGTGTTAGCAGTCAGACAGAAAAGCTGCAGAAGCACTTGGTTCATCTGCCACAGAGATGAAGGAGGACTAAAAGGCTTCTATAGAGAACAAAATTCAAAAACTCCAAGGCACAGAGCTCAGTTGCATTGTGACATTTACTGATCCCCCAGTCAGGCACTGGCTGGCACTGGATCAGCTCTGAGGAGAAACCATTTCAGTCACCCCACAGTGAGACTCCCAACACGCTCCTTTTGTCACAGGTTGCACGTTTAACTTCTACAAGGAATTGCCTCGTCCTTATTCCAACAACAAAATAATTTTTTTTAATATATTGATCCCAAATATCACCTTACCCCACAAGATTTCAAGAATAGGCTTTTCTGGATGAAAGATATACTGCAATTACTGTTTGCTTAAAATAAAAACCCCCTCAGTGCCCAGGTTCCAGCTGCTCCCTGCCCAGCCCACTCCTGACTCGTGTAACACTCCTACCTCAGACCCTCACACCCCAAGGAATGGTAGGATTCTCCAACAGGAGATCTAAAAGGGAAGTGTTGGAAAAACCAAACCCAGAAATAGTTACTGACCCTCAATCCAAGGCAGTGCTGGGGAGCTGTGCCTACCTGTGGAAACCAGAGCCAGCTCCTCTCCTGCAAAGCTGTCCCAGCTCTATTTGCCTTGAAAATGCACCTGAGAGAGGATGGGTGTGATGTACAAAACCCATTTCTCAGAGGTTTCTCAAGGAGCCATCAGCAGGATGTGATCAGGCTGCTGCTGTGGGTGCCACTGAACACTCTCACTGCAGGCAGGAACAGCAACAGGATCAGCACCTGCACTGCACCAAGAGCCTGACCCACCCTGGCAGTGCAATATCTACAGAGGAGCTTTCAAAGCACCAGGGAGTGCAGAGACAGAGACAGGATGAGACCAGGGAGGCTTCATTCCCACTTTGCCAGCTGCAGTTCATTAACAGGAGCCATGGCACCCAAAGGCAGTTTGGGCACCAAACCCAAAACTCCAACATTTAAAGGCAGAGAGTTTTGTATTACAGACACACAAACTTAAGTACTTCAGGAGAGTAAAGCCACTTTTTTAAAATCTAAATCCTGCAGCAGAACTACTACAATGAATGCATTTTTCTGTTCAATTTACATGCAAAACAGAACAGTTAAAGAGTATTTTTTCAGAAATAACCATGAGAGATAAGGAACAAATCCCATTTTAACTCACGATGTATGTACATAAACAATGCACATAAACAACATGACCTGGGGCACAGTGCTTTACATCAGTACCCAAAGTTTTAAGTTCTCATCTTTAGCCTCCAATGTTGGATTTCTCTACTAAAAGGGAGAGAAATTAAAAGCTCCTTGTTCTGCCAAAGGAGTGAAGCCACTGAGCAGGTTCAGGACTGTTCCCCATTTGTCTTTGGACACACTGAACTGACACCAACAAAGCAGAGAAAGTTGTGTTAAAGTGTTAAGTCTGGGCTAAATGGTCAAAATCCATCTTCACCACCAAGGCAGGGCAGAAATCTCCTGTTGCCTTTTCTGCTCCTGTACCCAAGATCACCCCTGGTGCTCTGCAGAAGCCAGGACAAGCAACAACTGAAGCCCATTTTTATTGCAAGGATGGAAGTTCCAGGAGGATAATAATATGCTGAAGGAACTATGGATATATATTTCCTGCATCTAAACTGAGGGTTTAAATTATAACATTGCATGTAATACACAGTTAGATCATAGCTATTTGAACACAAAGTTTTGCAGAACTCCTCAAAATAACCTGCACTGAAAACACAGATTATGCAACAACCTATTTTTAATGAAGGATTTACTTGGTGTGATAAAGCCCAAGATGGGAATATATTGCTTTAAGTGCAGGCACCTTCCTGAAAAAAGCATTCCCAGATGCCAAACAATCAGCTCCATGGTTTATTCACCTCCTGAGCACTGTAACACCAGGCTAACCTAGAAAATGCACATTTCCCTGGGAGCTCTGAAGGCACAGCAAAGGACTGCAGTGTGAGGGACTCTGGAACAGCACAACAGGAAGACAAGACAGGATGCTTTGAGTTTAGGCTTTCCATTAACTACCAGAATTTCACTGGCACATCTCTAAAGCTGAAAGTCTGTTTAAACTGAAGTATCTTTTAATTTTTACACCTGTTGCCATTATTAGCTGTCAGTTGCAGTTTGAAGTAGATACTTTGTTGATGAACTTGCTGTGATCTATTTTGAAGGATTATACCTTGAATATTCTTCAAGAACATCCATATGCCAGACCCAGGACATATGGAAGAGTGTGATACCATTAAATAATGGATGAATTGAAGTGTCAAGATGACCCAGATTCATCAGACCCATAACAGAAAACCAACTGAATGCAGACTGAAAATCTCACTCTTGTGAAACACCTTTCACCCCTCAGAAAGGCAGGACAGAGAATTCCAGCAGAAGGACAGATCCACCATCACCTGTCACATCCCAGAGCAACACAGAGCAGCTGGAGACCACAGATTCCTTCAGGAGAGTCTGAGGCCCAATCCAGACCCCAATTCTAACCCTACCCTCTATGTGAGGCTGCATTTGACACCTTCAATAAAACCTCTGTCAGTCTCTGCAAAAGACACCTGAATTACTCTCAGCCACACTCCCATCACACCTGAGTTCTGGGGATAACAGAAACAGAAGTCAAAGAAGTGTTGGAGCTGCTCCTTAAATGCTAGAACTTCACCAAGCTCCTGTGGGCTCCTGAGAAACTCCAGAGAGGGCAGGAGATGAGGTGTGGGGACACCTTGGGAACTGAGGGCAAGTTTTAAAATAAAATAAACTAAAATTCATAAATAAAATAAAATAAAAATCACAACCCTGAGTCACAGACACTCCTTTTCTGTTGAGACTGTGCATCACAGAAGATCAGGCCTCCTACAAAAGCCAGACAAGGATGAGCACATGCTGTCCCTCGTTATTAAATGAAAGAACAGGCAGAAATGTACCACAGTTTTTTCAAGTGAGGCTTCTGCTGCTTCCTTCTCACATCATTCTGCTGCAGTAGAAGCTGAATTAACAAACTGGGAGAAGCACAGCATTCAAGAGCCAGTGCTGTACCTGGAAACTGCTTCTGGGATTGTAAGAACTGCAAATTGCCTATAAAAGTTGATTTTCATCACACAGCTCATGCACACCTTGGTGCAGGAAGCACTTCCTTATCTTCCATAACCAAAGCCCAATAAAGATATAATTTCAAACATATGGCTACTAAGAACACACTGGATATCTGACTAAGGCTCTTAGGTCACAAAACAACTTTTTGCTCTTTCTGTCTCCCTCAAGAGCTGTTATGAACACACACAAGTCAGAGGGGAACTGGTTTAGAGAAGAACACCAGACAAACATCCTTCACATCTGCAAGGAAATTTCAGTTCAATGATAAAGCAATGAAAAGGCCAAGTCTTGACTGTTGGCAACACAACACAAAATAAATTTAATCTCCCCCTCCTCCCCAAATCTTTGGGAGGGTAAATAAAAAAACCCACACAGAAATAATAATCCTTTCTCCAGAAGAACAAACTAAAACCACAACTTCTTAATCCTGTGTTTTAAGATTTACAAATGCTCCACTTCTCAGGTGTTTCCCTCCCACCCACTTCCTGCAGATGCAGAGCAGGGTTTACTGTGAGCCAGCAGGTGGGATGGGCATCTCCTGCCCCCTGAGCAAGGGAGGGAGCAATGCCAGCTTCAGGGACCTTAAACCCCACAGAACCAGCATGGGCCGGGCTGGAAGGGACCCCAAATCCCACCCAGTGCCACCCCTGCCATGGCAGGGACACCTCCCACTGTCCCAGGCTGCTCCAGCCCCAGAGTCCAGCCTGGCCTTGGGCACTGCCAGGGATCCAGGGACAGCCACAGCTGCTCTGGGCACCCTGTGCCAGCCCTGCCCACCCTGCCAGGGAACAATTCCTGCCCAAAATCCCACCCAGCCCTGCCCTTGGGCAGGGGGAAGCTGTTCCCTTGTCCAGACACTCCAGATCCTGATGAAGTTCCCTCTCCAGCCTCCCTGCAGCCCCTTAAGATGCTGAAAGGTGCTGTGGGGTCTCCACAGAACCTTCTCCTCTCTAGAATGAACATTCCCATCCCCTCCCAGCCCCCTCAGCATCCTGGGGCCTCCTCATCCTGGCTGGAGCTCCATCTCCTCCCTGAGCAGGGCCCAGGGCTGGAGCAGCTCTGCAGGTGGGGTCTCACCTGGGCAGGGAAGGGTCCCCCCTCTCCTGGAGCAGCTCTGCAGGTGAGGTCACACCTGGGCAAGGAAGGGTCCCCCCTCTCCTGCTGCCCACGCTGGGGGATCAGCCCTGGGGATGCTGAGTTCTTCCCCTCTCTGCGTGAGCTCCAGCAGGCACAGCCACCCCAGGACCCCCCTGCAGCAGCACTAATGGAATTTAACAGGGGGAACACATCCCTGATGTGTGCAGTGAGCCTTCAGAGTCACCAAAGTGGGCACATGCCCCTCTCCAGACGAGGATTTACTGCAGAACAAATGGATTTGGCACTCAGGACACGTGGGTTCCTATTTTCTGCTGATTTTCAAAACTTCCTGGGCAGCAGGTACAGGAGACAAGGAGGGAAGTGCTTCCTTCCCTCAAATAAATGTAGGAATAAAGCCCACCCAGCACCCAGGGGCTGTGGGATAAACTCCTGAAGGGATATTCCATTTACAGGGGTGGGAAAGGAATCAGGCCCTTCATACAAACATCACTGACTTCAGACCAAAGTCACCAGGAATAAAATGCAAAGTCAGAGCATCATCTCAGCAATGGAAAAAGCAGTAAGATAAAACAGCCAAAAAAACCCCTTTAAAATCACAAATATATGGATATGGGGATATTTTTGCTTTTCTTTCATTGTGAAGTTCAAGTAATTCAGAACATGACTTGAGAAGACAAAAAAGAACACAGTGGGCAGGTTTTTAGAACAATCACCCAAAGTTACTCTTCTGAGCACCTTCACTGCTCTGGAGGGTGCAGAAGGGCAAGAGAAATTAAGATCCCAAAAGGAACAGGAATGATTTCCCTCTGATTATACAATGAACACAGCCACCTTTGGAAGCTACTGAATGAGTAAATTCTAATACAAATTGTCACTTTTACTTAGTAAGAACTGTCTGTCTCAAAATACCGATCCCTTTGGCCCTAGGAAAGTTTGTGAGATTATTCCCATACATTTGAATGAAATTTCAGCAACCACCCATCTCCCATGCTGGAAATCCCAGTGTTGTCATGTAAATGCATGGAATTTAGGTGGTTTTCACTTAACCCTGCCCTTCTTTCTTCTTTTGGGTCCAGTGGAAAAACTTGCTACAAGAATTCCAGGGCTTGTCACAGACAGAGAAGGAAGTTCATGAAAAAATATTCGTGTTCTGCAAGTCCAGGTGCTGCTACACCAAACAAAAATAAACAGCTATAAGGAAAAGCTGACACCCAGACAACACCACCTGTTAGTCACCACAGAAGTGACAAAATGGAATTGTTGGACATATAGGCAACACTTTTTTAAAATAATGCTTCCATTTTTTAGAGGTAGGAAGTTCTTGGACTGTTTCTAGAGCTCATTTTCCACTGCATTTCCTGCTGATAAGAGACTCCTGTTATCTACCAACGTTTTGTTGTCACCAGCCAAATATTACAGACTTTATGTCCCAAAACTCAGTTCTTCTTGTCCAGGCCCTCTCTAGAGCTTGGCCTCGAGAATTTAAATTTCCTGTCCTGGGTTCCCATGGAAAAGCAGCTCTGAAGGAATAAACGGCTCCACTGCCAGGAGAACCGGGGAGGGACAGCCCCAGTTCCCCTGCAGGGCTTTTCCCCAGCCCCACCGCAGAGCTCGGTCCCAGGGAGGCTGGGGATGCTCCCCCAGGGCACAGCAGCAGCAGCAGCAGCCTGCAGGGAAAATTCTGCTGCCAAGGGCTGCAGATCTGCTGCATGCCAGAGCTCCTGAGTGCAGGAGAACCTGGGGAACACGGGATCTTTGTGGCCAGGGTGTGTTCAGGAGGACAGGATCCCCTTCAGGAGAAAAGGAGAAGCTGGTATTTTCCTGCACTGCTGGAAGCAGAGGCTTTGTCACCCTGTCCCTGCATTCTGCCGGGACAACTCCAAACCTACAAAAGAATTGGGGTTACCCAGGATCACCTCCACTGGTGTCACCTCTGAGATGCTGTTTCACCCTACAAGTGATGCAGTTTTGCTCAGCATTTCACACCTCATCAATGACAGACTGAAAACGCCATTCCATGACATTATCCAAAACTTGGGGATCAGGCCAGGCCCCTTGTGTCAAACCCCAACCACGCAGGGAGGCTCAAGCCAGAACAGCTGGTCTCCAAAATGTTCCTTTCAGGAACCACTGACAATATGAATACTCCAGGAAGTTGCTGAACAGCTACTAACATAAAAGGAGTGATAAAACATGTTATGTTCACACATGGCTTAAATCTGGGGGGGAAAGTGCTGCATATTTTGCATACTGATTCTTTTAAATAATAACCTTAAATTTCACTTTTCTCTCATGAACTTGCAGAGCCCTCACATAGAAAAAAACACTAATATGAAGAAATATTTTCACCTGCTGATAGAACCTAGCTAGTTTCTAAGATACTATGATTTCTGGTCTCCCAAGAGCTTCTCACTATTGAAAGGCAGTGAAAAAAAGCAAACCCCAAACTCTGATTGTCCAGTAAGTTATTCAGAGACACATAAAAATCCCCACCGTCCACAAGGATATTTAAGAACCACGAAACTTCACCTCGTTCACTGCATACAAGGAGCAATCAGCACTAATTAATAACTGCAACAGCCTAGCTGGAAAAGCATTATTCTGGAAAACAGCATGTACTGAAAAAGGTTACCCAGGCAGGGTACGGCCGAATGAGCAGGGCAACCAGACCTGGGGCTGGTCCGTACAATGGAACAAACGCCCAGCTCGGGGCTTCTCCCGCACACAGGGATGCTGCTGCGAGCCCAGAGGCTGTGCCCATGTGCTCGCCCCTCTCCGGCTCTCCCGTTTGCCCAGCCCGGCTGGAAGGGTCGAGGAGGGGCAGGAGGAGCCGGAGGATGCCCGGGAGCTGCGGCTCCGCTGCCCGGGGAGGACGCGGGGGCAGGAGCTGCTTGCCCCAGGGGATCGGGGCCAAGGAGGGCTGGGGTGGAACGGGAAGCGATGGGAAGCGATGGGATGGGAGGGAAGGGAGGGAAGGGAAGCAGAAAATCCCCCGAGGGTCCCGGCGGGGCCGCCCCCATCCCGTCCCCGGCCGCCCCAGGAGCGCTCCCGGCTCGGCGCTGGGTGGGGGCTCGGGCTCGGCTCCTCCCGAGCTCTCACCTTTTCGAGAGGTCCATGAGGACCCCGGAAAAAAGCTTCTCTCCCAGCCGGAACGAGACCACCAGGGCGTCCTCGATGATGTGGTCCAGGGTGACACGCACCTCGGAGCCGGGCAGCAGCGCCGGCG
>VZTB01000662.1:70094-104268 GCA_013397245.1 Thryothorus ludovicianus
CTGTCGCGGAGCGGGAAGCGGGGCCGGGAGCGCGCGGGGGAAGATGGCGAGGGCGGCTCCTGTCGCTGAGGGAGCGCGTCGCCCCTCAGCGTGGTCAGGTCGCCCCTCGTGGGATCGCCCTGGAGCGGCTCCCCCACAGGGCACAGCCCAGCGCTGCCTTCTGCGCTGTGCAGTGCGGGCAGGGGAGCTGCTGGTCCCCGTGCTAGGGGAGCACTGTGAGGGGGTGACACTGGGCAGAGAGAAAATCACAGAATATCCTGAGCTGGGAGACACCCACAGGATCACCCAGTGCAGCTCCTGGCCCTGCACAGACCCCGCCAAAATCTCAGCCTGGGCATCCCATGGAGCTCTGGCAGCCCCGGCGTCGTTCCCGTTCCCTGGGGAGCCAGGGCAGTGCCCAGCACTCTCTGAGGGAAAAACCTTTCCCAAAATCCAACCTAAACCTCTTGACACAGCCCCAGTCCTTCCCTGGGTGCTGTCCCTGCTCACCACAGATCAGAGCCCGACCCTCCTGTTGCTCTCACCTGCAGCGGGGGAGGCAGAGGGGCTGGCGCCTTTTGTGAGGTAAATGTGCATTTTAAAGTGTTAAACACCGCGAATTAAGCACATCAGGTCCAGGTGGAAAACGCAGAGTCGAAAGGGGAGAAAAGGGGTTGAAAATTCCCTCCCTCCACAGCGGTTGCTCCGGGGCCGCGGCAGCCGCTCTGACCCTGAGGGCTCCTGGAGGCTGAGCTGGGGCAGAGCCCAGCCAGAGCCAAAGGATAAATTGGGGATTTATTCAAAGGCCTCACTGGGCACACCTGGGCAGCACCAGAGCCCGGCTGGGCACAGCCAAGGTGAGCCCAAAATGGGCCCAGAATGGACACCTGGTCACGAGGGCTCACACTTTGATCAGTTCTGGTTCATCAGCACATTGCAGTTAATTGTCCAATTCCAGCTCCAGGTTATGCAGCTCCATCCTCCTTGGTTTTCCTTCTCCCTTCACCCTTGGTTTTGTTCTTGGGCTGAAAGTTGTCCTTGTTCCCAAGCTGGAGCAGGAATTGTTTTGTCTCCCTGGTCTGTGAGGAGAGCTCAGTAACACTGAATATGAAACCCAAAATTACCCACTAAAACATCCCACAATCTAAAAAATATAAAAGCTAAACCTTTAGGCATCAACCCTGCACCTCAGAAGATCCCGGACAGCCCTCAGGAGTTTGCCAAAGCCGAATTCCTTCCAGGCAGGGAGGCCGGAGGGGCCGTGGCCTTGGCCACAAAGCAGAGAGGTTTTATCTTGGGAAGATATTTCCGTGTGTGCTCAGGACTCCCTGCCCTGTTCCCTCTCCTCTGGCTGCTGAGCAGAGAACCGAGCTGTAAATCCTGAGCCTACAAGAAATTCCCGACTAACTCGGAAAGAAACTAAAACTGCTCAGCCCTGGAGCTGATGGGATGCTCAGATGCAACAGCTCAGCCCAGCAGGCTCTTTGTCATGTTAAACTCGGATTTACGTAAAGGATGGGCATAAAATGGAAGATTTCCTCTTGCAAGTCTTCTGCTGGAAAGCACCTTTTCAGCAGGTGTTGCTTGTGGAACACATTCAAATGCAAATCGTTGCGTTTTCCATCCGCTGGAGCCGCGGCAGGGAGCAGAGAGGGTGCGTGGCTCTCCTCTGCTTCACCGCAGCAACAGCACATTATGTGCTTGACCCTGCTGAGGGATCAAAATAAAACACGAACGGCTCCTCTGAATGCTGAAAGGTGCTGTGTGTGCTTTTAGAAACAGGTAAACAGGGACATGTATATCCCAGAATGATGCCCCACAGAAATGCCATCCCACAGTTAACTCTTACATTCAACCTCACCAGCATAGGCATGTGGATGCAGGATGGAACTCGTAAATCTAATAAAAAAGCCGTCACTATATAATTTTTTCTATCCCAAATGCCTTTGATCACCATTTAATTTCTATTTATTTCAAATCTAACCTGTAATCTCCTTAAGATGGGATTTGCCTTACAGTGGCTGCTCTGCAGAGTGGGTGCATAGTTGGAGACTTTTTTTCCTAGCCTGAAACCTTTAGAAACTGCCAAAATAAAATTAAGTTAATGAAACAGATTGCACTACCACATTCCCTGTAAATTAAAACAAGTCTCTCTGTGTTCAGCAAGTGGCAGGAAGGACAGAAGAGGAGAGAAGAAACTATAAATTACAGAGAGGAGCGGAAACAATGGGAGGGAATAAAACAATTAAAATGAAGGCAGGAAAAATGCTGAGCTCCATAAAGATGTGTTGCAGTAAATTGTGGGGATGGGCAGCTGAGGAAGCTGAGTTTGGGTGGGAGAGCGAGGGGATGTGGGGAAGCAGCAGATCCCACCGGGGAGGAATTGTCTGTGTGGGCAAGCTGGGACACGAGACAGATCTGGGCACAGGAACCTTTAGACTCAGCATTAGTGGTATTGATTTGTTCTGTCATGAAACTCCACTCTGGAAGTGTGAACAGTCCCAGCAGGTCTGAGTGCTTCGGGTAATTACTAACGGGGTGTGGTGTGGAGTTTTTAGATGCTGGACAGTGCGGATGTCACTCTCTGGGCATCAAGCTCCCTGGAAAGGCGGTGCCATGGCAGAGCCAGCACCCAGTGCAAGGCTTTAAGGAGCAATACTCAGAGCTGGGGTGCTCGGGGTTCCAGAGAGGCCAGGCTGTGTGAGCCTGGGGAGCTGCCCCAGGTACCCGAGGAGCTGCAGAGCCCCAGGCTGGCTGTGCCGGCCTCGCCGCCCCTGCTCGGTGTGCGAGGGCTCGCAGCTCTCGGGGTGTGTGCGCTCACTGCGACAGGCTCTGCGGGCACAGCACATCCCTCTCCCCGTACCTGCGCCGGGAGGGAGGAACTGCAGGGAGGAGGGTCTCAGCTGGAGCCCCAGCAGCCCCTCTGAGGCTTTGGCACTCCCCGCAGCCCAGGTTTGATTCCCGCTGCAGGAGCACTCGGCTCTGCTGCCCTGCTCCATCCCAGCTGCACCGACAGCGGCTTCCTGTGCCCGCCACCGTGACTGCGGCTTCCTGTGACCCTGGGCAGGGCCACCAAACCCTCCCCGAGCCAGGTTTAGTGTTCACAGCTTTGCACAGTGCTAATAAATCCACCAGTCAGCGTTTTCACAGTGTGATCTGCTGCTGGGGATTGTTCAAGGCTTTCTGAGTTAAAAAGTGTAACCAGTGAAAAGCACTGTACATGAGCAGTGCAGGGGGATACAGGCAAATAAACTGAATGTAAATCTGGATCTTGGTTGTGTGCTGCAAACTCACTGCTCCTCTGACAGATTAGGAAAGTAATGCTCTTACAGCAATTGTTAATTATATTTAAGCTGGATTGAAATTTGTTAGTGAATTATTACAGAAAGTTAGTTTGGGGTGAGAAAATCATCTGTCCTTCCTGTAATGTTGGTAAGTGATTTCTGTGGCCCTGTGAACACAGAGCTCATTTTGTTGGGTTTAGGAATGAGCATTAAGGGATTTGGGAAACCTCACTGCAGGCACACGTGCCCCAGAATTCTGCCCTGCAATCTGAAAAGTCAATTATGTGCTGCACTTCTTGTGAACAGGAGCTGAAGTCAATGAGTGGGGCTGTAGCTAATGTCCACATGAAGAATTGATTGGAATGGATTTCCATAGTTGGGGTTGCTTTCAAAAATGGTAATTGTGAGCCCTTGGGGGGAAGGACTGGCACTGTCTCACTGCTGACATCTCACTTCACGATTGTAAGGAAATGGAGTCTGAAGGTGCTTCCTGTCTTATCTCAGAATCTGTCTGGTTCCTGCCTTCCGAAGCCTGTGCAGCTGCAGGTGCTGGTGGCACCCACTGACTCCGGGGATTTCTCCATTCCCAGGAAATGGGCATCAGCACTGGAGCCAGGACAGATTGGGAGGCCAAACTCAGCTGTGGGTAAGGCAGCTTGGTAATTAATAAAGCAATTCTCATAAAAGTCTTCTGAGAAATTACAGAAGTCTCTTTAGCCATAAATATGTCAGAGCACCCTTTTGGTTCCTTGTGGTGTTTCTGAGGTTATTCTACGTCTGCAGCCAAATCCCAGCACAGTCCTTTGCAAGTCACTTCCTTTGGTAAAGTCAGGTCAGTTTTTAATTTATTTTCCCAGGTAATCTTGTGAGTTCTAACTCTGAGCAACACCATTTGCAAGGGGCTTGCACATCAAGAGAAAGAATTCTTCACACCAAGAGTTTGCTCTGTTACCTTTCCAGGGTTGTCAATGGTTGGGAAATTGTTGCTGTCATTCAGAGACTCTTTTTAACTCAGGCCATGGAAAAAACATCCCATCAGCTCCAGAACAAAACAGGCTGTGGCTCTGATACTGGGATCAATAAACCTCTGGGATTTGTGATGGCAGGGGGAGTGATTGGCAGCTGCTGCACAAACCCACGGCAGAGATGATTGACATGGGAGATTTGATAAGGACACGTGGTGATCTGTGCAAAAAGATAGTAAATGCTGCTTGTCCAAGAGTTTTGGGGAGTTTAGAGTTAGAGTGATGCAATCAGAACGGGAACTCTAAAAGATCCTTTTCCTTGGTCCTGTCACAGACAAGCCCATAAAGTGACAAATGCCAGGAATGAGAACATCTCTGTCAGGGGTCATTCAGCTGTGACTCCACATCTGTCTGTCAGCAGCTCCAAAGGCAGAGGATGAATGTAGCTAGAACCAATCTTGATGATTTGCAGGGCGTTGTTTGTGCTTTTAATTGCCTTCCCTGGAACCAGGGGCTGGATCTTGCCTTTGGCCCTCTTCTAGAGCTGGCCCAGTGAAACTCTCCCCACTCACCCTTCAGCAAATAATAAACAGAAAAATGCCAGCCTTCAACAACGGTGTCACCACGCTCGGGAGGAAATGTGTTGGTGTAGCCACGTTGCATTTCATTTCTCTGTGTTGCCCTAATCTAATCCCCCATGTGGGGCTTATCACAGAGCAGGGCCCAAGCTGCAGTGCCCAGGATGTGCTGCTGGAGCTGGATAGTTCTTTGTTTTTAACAGTTCTTTCCCCACGGCTGCAGAATCCACCATGCTGAGCAGCACAAACTCTGCTGGGGATACCTTTGCCAGCTTCAATTTGTTTCTATTCATTAGAACAACTGGTTGGAAGTGTGTGGTTGTTTCTCTTGGTAGTAGGCAAGGTTAGGCTTCTAAAACATTGAGAAATGCTCTCAAAAATGCATTTTCCAGGCACAGTTCATACTGGTTTAGAAAATACAGAAATGAAACCACAACAGAGGTACTTGATGCTGAAAAGGAAGCACCCAGTAATGACTGCTCTGCTGCAAGATTGTAGGCTTCCTCTATTTAGGCTCAGCCTAGCTTCTGGAATAAAAAGGGTTGGAAAACAATAAGGGAAACAAAAGAACGGTACCCATGGCTTTGTATTTGTTCTGAGGAGAAGCCTGAGAATTACAGGCACTGTTTGCAAGCAATCTGCCCTTCGCACAGTGGTCATCCCTTGTGTTTTGAGATCTGCACTCTGGATAATTCCTATCAGAGCCCCTGGCAGTGGCACTGCTTTGCTGCTGGTGTTTACTGAATGTTCCTTCCCCTCCTCTTGTGCTTCAGCCTAGGGCATATCTGGGGTGCTCTGCTTGTTCTGCTCTGGCATCCTTCAGAACGACAAAAATGCTCTGAAATCTGGAATTCCATGCTGCACCTGTCACATTTCCCTTGGTGGATCTCACAATGCAAGGTGAGGGACTGGGTCCCAGAAGAATTACCAGGACTGAATCAGGTTATCCCTTAATGAGACTGGAGAAGCCTCAGTCAGGGCTCTGCACAAAAGCAGCCAAACACCTCCCCAGTCAGCAAGGAGCAGAGGAGGAAGGAGAAAATCATTCCTCCTCTCTGAGATGAAGAATGAAAGATGTAAAAACCGGTGCTGTTTAAAATTTGGTAAATGGAATATAATCAGTCCTCACAAAGCATCCTCTGTCCTCATGGGTGCTTGCAGGCACAGAACAGACCTGGCAACTGTGTCCTGCACAAAACGGGCAAGGTTTAAATGCTTGTGTAAGCTCTTCAAACAAAATAGCTCTTTGCAGCTAAAACACTGTTCCCTAGCACATTGTGTCAGGGGAATGTGAAACTGTTTCTCTGGGCGTTCACCAGGGGTGAGTGGGGTTTGGGAATCTTTATCTCTGCGGTACAGGGAATTTTTTGTCATTGCAAAGGGTTTTTCTCTAGAGGATAAAGTTAATATAAAAGGGATTCCTGATACTCATGCTATTTTCCCCTCAGAATCAAATCAAATTGGCTGGTGGATGCAGGCTTGGACCAGTGTCAGACCTGAGAAATCCTCTCCTGCCCGCAGACTGGAGGCAGGAATACTTTGTCACATCAGTAGTTACAATTTGACTTTAGTTTTGCTTTTTCTCCACCAATCTCAATTTGATTCGAATTTCTGCAGTCACCCAGGGTGAGTCAGATGTGGTCAGGCCAAAGGAAGTTCTTGAATCCTCCCCAAAGGAGGGAAATCACGAATCAGTTTGGAGGCTCAGCAGGGAGCAGAGCTCCTCCAGGGCAGGGCAGAGGAGGTGCCCGGGCTGCAGATGTTGGGTTGCAGGGCTGAGAGCTCTGCAGGTGCTGGCACGAGTTTTCCACAGGGAGGACACAATTCCTGGCATTCAGCAGCACTCCTGCTGCAGCAGGGTCAGGCTGCCTGCGCAGACTGCAGTTACTGCCAGCGCTTCCCCCAGAGTCCTGGGCAATCCTGAGCTCCTGGCAGGGCCCCGGGGAGCAGCCCGGGCACCCAGGGAGGGAAAACCTCTCCTGCAGAGCCAGGAACAGCAGAACTTCAGACACCACAGTGACACAGCAAAAGTCCTGTCTCAGGGTTTGGTTTTGGATGCTGGTGCTTCCTGTCCAAAGCACGGGGCCTGGCTGGGTCAGGAGGAGCTGCCACAGTGCAGAGCAGGCTCTGGGAGAGGGGCTGCAAAACCGGGTGACAGCTCCTCATCTAAAGGCAGGACCTCAGTGATAATTTTAATTTACAGTCAGGAATGTGCCAAGGCAAATCCCTTTCTTTGAGCTCCCTTCTGCTGATTCGCAGCCCATTGCTGCTGCCTCATTACCCCCCTGGCCTCTGGTGGGGCAGTAAATCTGGAGGCCTAATGGTGCACAGGGCCCTTGGAGGACGGCCCTGCCTTTTCAAATATTCATTTCTATGCGGGTCAGGGATGTCCCAGTCTGGCTGTAATCAGGGGAAGAGGGAAGGAGACAAATAATCACTGAACATGACTGTTTGGGGAGCAATTGCTGTCAAAAAAACAATCAGCAGCAGAGGTGGATGCGAGCTGGCCTTGCAGCCCCAAGCACAAGGAGTGATGTGGGCTTCTTTGATCCCCATAAACTCTAATTTGCTTCTTCCTTCACCCCCAGCCAGCTGCTTGCCTCGGCTGGGCTGAAATGCCAGTTGTTCTCTGGGAGCAGGGAAAGGTGCCAGGCTGGGGGAGCTGCCCCTCTCTGTGCAGAGCATCCTGCAGGGACAGGGCACTCAGCACAGCTCAGCAGGGACAGAGCACCCTGCAGGGACAGGGCACCCAGCACAGCCCAGCAGGGACAGGACACCCAGCACAGCCCTGCAGGGACAGAGCACCCAGCACAGCCCTGCAGGGACAGAGCACCCAGCACAGCCCTGCAGGGACAGGGCACCCAGCACAGCCCAGCAGGGACAGGACACCCAGCACAGCCCTGCAGGGACAGAGCACCCAGCACAGCCCTGCAGGGACAGGGCACCCAGCACAGCCCAGCAGGGACAGGACACCCAGCACAGCCCTGCAGGGACAGGGCACCCAGCACAGCTCCCTGCAGGGACAGAGCACCCAGCACAGCCCTGCAGGGACAGGGCACCCAGCACAGCCCAGCAGGGACAGGACACCCAGCACAGCCCTGCAGGGACAGAGCACCCAGCACAGCCCTGCAGGGCACCCAGCACAGCCCCGCACCTGCAGGGACAGGGCACCCAGCACAGCCCAGCAGGGACAGGACACCCAGCACAGCCCTGCAGGGCACCCAGCACAGCCCTGCAGGGACAGGACACCCAGCACAGCCCTGCAGGGCACCCAGCACAGCCCTGCAGGGACAGGGCACCCAGAACAGCTCCCTGCAGGGCTCCTCAGCCCTGGATGTTTTTTCCTCCTTCAGGTGGTGCCAGCTGTGCCAGCAGGGATTGCAAGGGCTGGAGCAGCAGCACAGCTCTCCCTCAGCTCAGAGCTCAGGTTATTCCAGGTGGAACAGACCTCTGGGCTGTAAAATCAGTTTGCAGCAGGTTTTCAGCCTCTGGGAGTTGAGCTGATCCCAGCCTGATCTCACCCAGCTTAAGGAGCAGTCACAGGAGTCACGGTCCCACTAATCCTGATTTAAAGGTGGGGTAAGGCAGGGCTTGGATTCCACATCTCCAGAGTAATTCCTTGTGCCACCCACACCTCATCCAAGTGTCCTGGGGGAAATGATTTTAAGCTGCTGTGCTGTGTGTTGGCACAGGACCCTGGGGCTCAGGGTAGCTGAGGTGTCAGCTCCCAGGACAGCACCCTGTGCTCAGTGCTGGCTCTTACTCTGAGGCTCCAGGCTGGGTTTTTCTTTATATTATCAGGATCACAGCACTAGCCCATCCCTTCACTCTCAGTGAGTAAACTCTACATTTTTCCTTGAAGAGGGATATTTAAACATTCATATGATAATGAAGAAAAGAACCCAACCATACAAAATTTATATAAACTCATATCTGGCCCTGTGTGAAAAAATAATCCAGAGGCCACAGAACTGCAGGGCTGGCTCAGCCAGGCAGTGTCACAGAGAGCTCTTTCTCTTTAATTTTTTATTTGGATCCTCTCTGTATGTAGGTCACAATGACTTAAAAGAGCAGGCACTGACCAGACAAAACCAAACCTCTCAGAACAAAGCCATTGTTGCAGGAGGAGGATTTCTCTCCTCAGACAAGACCCTAAATTAGCCCTGAAGGATTGCAGCGTTCCCTGTGTGTGCTCTGCTGGGATTCCTGTTCCCATTCCCTGTGCCCTGCTGGGCTGGCTCCTGCCTGGCAGTGCAGGAGGGGACGGGGCTGACCCTGAGCTGAGCCCATGGGGTCCATCCTGGCTGCTGCCCCTTCCCCCGGAGCAGGGGAGGGATGGGAAGCCTCTCCCTGCAGCTCCCATCCCTGTGTGCTCCTGCTCTTCCCACTCCTGGACAAACCTCTGCTGCTCCCACCCCCGGGAGCATCATTCCATGGCCGAGGGCCACTGCAGGGATTCCTTCCCTGTTCCCTGGGGGAATTCCTCCTTCCTGCAGGGACACACAGCCCAAACACCTCCCCTGAGCTGCTGCCCAGCTCCGAGGAGGGGAGGGAAAGCAGATCCTGGGTTTGGCCCTGGCTCAGCCTTG
Organism: Thryothorus ludovicianus; assembly: GCA_013397245.1. Lineage (NCBI taxonomy): Eukaryota > Metazoa > Chordata > Aves > Passeriformes > Certhiidae > Thryothorus > Thryothorus ludovicianus. The sequence goes on from VZTB01000662.1 coordinate 79,490, forward strand.
TGCCTGCAGAGAACAGCAGGGAGCACCAATAACCTGCAAGGTTTTATTTTGGGAGAGGAGAGGAGGCAGCCAAAGGTTCAAATGCTCTGGCCAAAGAGTCTTAGAGAGCCCTGGCTTGCAAACAATGATGGGTGGCAACAGTGCAGATAAAAATCCCCCCAAAACCAGGGTATGAGCAGGGCCTGAGTACAGATCACAGGCAGAAAAGCTCTGTAGAAATGCAGATTAAAACCCAACAGATTCCCCTTCAGCTTCAAAATCCATATTGTGCACCCAGACTTTGCACCAGGGGGTTGGAGATGGAGAATCTTCAGAGTCCTCCCAACCTAAATCCCTCTGTGATCCTGTGAGCCTGAACTGACACAGAGCCCAGTTGTGGTGCAGGGAGAGCTGAGGGATTTTGGTTTCTTTACCTCTCCTGCCTTTTAGGACAGGAGCTGCAGCTGTGCCCTGGAGCTCCCAGGGGAGGGTTCAGCAGCACGGAGCTGGCACTGGATGGTGCTGTGGCACAGCACAGGTGAGCTCACCTGGCTGCCACACAAATCCTGGAGCCACCAGGGGAGCCACAGGCACAGCCAGGATCCTGCATCACTCCTGCAAACAAATTCTTTCCAAAAGCAGATTTTGCAAGAGCATTTTGTGTCCGAGGAAGCCGAATTTTGGGAGCTTTCAAGAACCCTGAGAGTGACCTGTGCATGGTACCAGTCTGAGCCATTGGAAAAAGCAAGTTTAGTATAAAAATCAAGTTTTAAAAAACAAACAAATTTCCAGATGACAGAATGTTGAGAGCTGGAAGGGACCCACAAGGATCATCAAGTCCAACTCTTCAGCCCACACAGAACCTGGTGTTCCCTGCTCAGACCAGCTGAGCCAATGTGCCACTTTTTAGGGGCTTTTTGGCCCCTGATGCTTTCCCATTGTTTAGGAGCTGTTCTTTGGTACTCTGGAGTAAAGCAACACTTAGGTAGAAGTTCAGATTTTGAAATGTTTTCCAGATTTTTCTTCTGATTCTGGAAGGAATCTTTAAGAGTAATGTGGCTTATTCCAGGTTTTGGGAAAATCACAGCTGTTACCAACCCAGTCTCGTTCTCCCACTCTTCCACCACTGTTGTTTGATTAAGAAGAGCCAACTTAGTGCTGAGCAGCTCAGGAATAAATCAAACTGTAGAAGAGGGACACCAGATGTAATAAAAGCAGTTCCTGGAACAAGGAGATGCAAAGATCTGCTTGGTGTGGAGGTGGGGAAGGAATGGCATGTGAAATGTGTGTATTTTCTCTGCCACAGAAGTATATTTTCTTCTCCTGATAAATGTATCCAAGGCAATATAAACAATTTCAAAGAGCTGGAAGTATGCAGTGAGATGCTGCTGTGAATCACACACATCAAAGCAGAGCTGAGGCCCAGAAGAGGCTTTCTGTGCAAAGAGAACTGGCTTTTCTTGTATTTCAAGGGAAAAAATCCTTCTCTGCTTCTCAGACTCTGTCCCCTTGCCTTGGATCAGTATTTTCAGTGGGACTCACTAAACACTGCAGTGGCCTAAGAACAATTCCAATAAAGCTCCAATATTGGTTTGTGCTGTGTGCCTCTGAGCTGATTTCAGATCAGTTCCCTCCCTGGTTGGTTCCTGGGGTGGTTTCTGCCCAGCTCCAGGCAGGGGCTGCTCCACCCGAGCCTTCTCCCAGGGGAGCTGCAGGGGAAGGCAGAGCAGGAAAGGCTCCAGAGGGGGCCACGGAGAGCAGGGGTTTGGGAATCCCAAAAGGCCAACTGCAGAGCAGATGTGCCCCCAGAGAAAGAGAAGAGCAGAGTTTGAGCCGGGTTCCCTTTGCCTGAGCTTCGGGAAGCACGGCTGAGGGAGCAGCAGGGTGAAGCCACAGCCACGTGAGGAAATCCCAGAGAGGTTCCCTGGAGGAAAAGCTCCATTTGGAGTTGTGTTATCTGATGTGTCAGCAAGGACAATCACACAGATGTTATCAAGTAATAAAATCTTTACAACAGGGCCCATGAACTGTGTAGAGGAAGGGGGTGGCTTTGGGGTTTGCTCAGAAAAGTCCAGAAGAGTTGCAATGATCCCTGTCTTTAGGGCTGTCAGTCATTAACTTTATTAGAACTTCATATATTTCTGTATAAGAAATCCATAGGAAGAGGAGCTTTAACTCTGATTTTTGACCAGAAGACTCTGCAGATAAAGCTGAATTAGATCTTCCTTTTTAGCAACCTTTGAAAAATGGTCTATATTAGACTGAAACCATTGGAGTTTGAAATATTCCACAGTGGCTCTTAATCCAAGGATGATACTTCAAAGGAATCTGAGCAGTTTTGTGGGAGCCAAATTGAGAGCAGCCAAAATTAGTCTTCCTGTGCCTTTTCAGGACACACAAATCCAAACTGGCTTAACAAAATTCAAGTCTGTTGCAGTTGTTAAAAATCAAGATAGCTCCCCATTTCTGCTGTCCATCCCCGTCCCATTTAACTGGACACCACTGATAACATTCACTACAGGATAACTCAGCAAAGGGAGGAATCCTGCAGAAAGGAGAGAATTCAATCCCCAGGGAGCTGTGGTACCAGGTATGTTTTGCCCAGGTTTAGTTCACACAGGTCGATTCCCAGCCCAGACCTCAGCAGCCCCCCGAGGCTCCACTGGGAGATCAGGAGCACCAGTGGGATCCAGGCCCTTCCACAGAGGCTCTGCCAGCCTGTGCAGCCTCCACAAATCCTTTGGTTGTCTTGTTTTTCTGGAAATCTCTTTTCTGGAGATCCAGACGCACTGAAGGTTCTCCTGATGGAGTGTTGTCACACAAAATAATTGAATTTTCTTTGAGGGAGTCCCCAAAAGTAGGGGATTTTTGGAAGGTCTGTGCCCTCCTCCCCTGCAGGTGTTTCTCCAGGTGAGCTCCTGTTTTTCTGGTTTCCTTAGGCAGGTCCAGGTCCCCTCCGGGGCAGGGACAGGCTCTGTGCTGGGTCCCATGAGGGCCTGGCAGGTGCATTTCTGCTCTGCCCAAGCTGGGCAGTAACTGAGCCCCGTTCTGGTGATGAATTCTGCAGCAGCACCTCGGACCAGACTAAACGGGCGCTTAACAAGGCCGAGCTAACAGGGCTCCCCTGGAATCACCAGCGCATTAACGCCAAATGAGCCCATCCCGAATTCATTAGCAATGATTACTCGGAGTACCAGAGGAATTAATAATCATTAGCATTTCCTAGGGAGGGCTGCTAGAGCTGCCAGACACGGCTGGTTCAGGCTTTCCCCAGCAAGTTTCCTTCGGAGGGAGTCATTAACTGGAACTCGGCGGGCACTGGAGAGTTCCCACTGCTATTTTGAATCCCTACTCCCAGTTCAGTCGCAATCCAGCCCTAAAAGCACTTCAAAGCGCGGCACTGCCTGCTTCAGTCACTGCTGGAATTGCCTCCCTTATCCTCGTTTTGTCTCCGAGTGAATCTCCCCGGCTTTCTGCAGCTCCTCTGAAAGGTTCACAAACCTGGGAGGCTGCTGGGAGCCACCCAAGGGCAAGGGGACTCCACAGACAAAAGGAATGCAGAAACGTCGTGTTATTGTTTTGTGCAAGCAAATTCTCAAAGTAAAGATTTCCAAGGCTTTGATTTGGCTCCTTAAAGCTCCCTCTGTTCCCCGCAGCATTTGAAGGCTCGGCTCCTTTACATATCAGAGGCGGCTGACTCGGGAGGCAGAGGGAATTCACTGCTCACTTTGGATGACCTTTTCCTTTGGGGATGAGCTTCCACAAGAGTTTTACTTCTCTGACAACTTATTCCTGCTCACTGTTTCCAAATGCTGCACGCTTGGAATTTACATCATTCTAGAACATTTAAATACAGCACTGGGCTTTTCTGCATAACTGCTCCTTGCAACCAGCAGAATCAAATCATGGAATTATGGAATATCCTACCCATGCCCATATGGAGCTGTCAGCATTTTTATATCTCATCATGGGGCAGCTATCAGTATAATCTGATCTTTATGGACAGGGAGCATAAAAGCTCAAGTACTGTTCATATCATCTGATTATCTCCTTCCTTCTACACAGGACTGGGCTGCTCTCCTTATCCGGTTTGATCTCTCTCCCAAGGTCCCTGTGGTGTTACTCGGACAGTGGAATTGTCCCCTGTAAGCTTTATGTGAGCAGCAGAGTTCATGGCCCTCCTTCCCAAGGCTGTGCAGGTCCCCCTGGAGCAGAGCAGTGTGGGCTGAGCCACCCCTGCCTGAGCCACCCCTGCCCTGCTCTCTACAGGTGGGGCCTCAGCACTGGGGGCCAGCTGGGAATGGAAGTTCCCTTTCGTTGAGTTCAGTGGTCTTGGGATTAAGCTGAAGGAGCTTTAATTAACAAACTAAGTATCAAATATGTCTTCAGGATAGTCAGAGTCATTTTAGAGCCACTTTTAAATCAAAATTGCAAAGGAAACCCTGGTGGTGACATAAGTTTCAAGTTTCTCCAGACCTTTCTCTGCAGAGCTGAGAACTGGTGCACGGTCCATTTTTATTTTACTTTTATTCCATCCTGAGTGCAAAACCAGTGAAATCTTAAAAGTAAAAATCCATCATTTTGTTTAAATCTGCACTAAAGCAAAGCTGAGCCTTTGGCCTTGATTCCTTGATCTCCAGGTCATTGGCAAGGATGCACGATTGCCTGCTAACCTTGGCTCTCACACAGGTCGATGGCATCGGTGATTGACTCACGGCGCCATAAAATTCCATTCCCAGGGGTGTGGGCCAGGTGGGCTCGGGGCTTGGGCTGGGTTATAAAGGCAGGCTCAGCCCAGCTGATCCATCCTGCTCTGATCCAGCTGCTCTCTGCTTCCCCAGGCTCATCCCAAGGGAACAATGGCATTCACAGGCAAATACGAGTTCGAGGGTGATGAGAACTACGACGCCTTTGTGCAGAAGATTGGTGAGTGTGGCTGGGGTCAGGCACGGGGCATGGGCTGGATAAAAGTACTGGGAAAGGCTGGGAGAGCTGGGATTGTTCAGCCTGGAGAGGAGAAGCTTCAGGGTGACCCAACTGTGTCCTCCCAGGGCCTGAAGGGACTGCAGCAAAGATGGAGAGAGACTTTACAAGGGATGGAGTGACAGGACGAGGGGAAATGGATTCAAACTGAAAGAGAGTGGGTTCAGATGGGATATTGGGCAGGAATTCTCCCCTGGGAGGGTGGGATGCCCTGGCACAGGGATCCCTAGCAGTGCCCAAGGCCAGGCTGGACTCTGGGGCTGGAGCAGCCTGGGCTGGTGGAAAGTTCCCAGCCATGGGAGGGACTCGGACTGGTCCTTAANGAAAGTTCCCAGCCATGGCAGGGACTCGGATCTTTAAGGTCCCTTCCAACACCAACTGTCCAAAGATTCCATATGCATCTAGTTAAAGAGCAAGAGCAAATATAAAAATAGGTACGTGCAGCTAAATAGCCCAAGGTCCCACACAAGAAATGCCAAGCATTGCATGTATAGGTTAAGGAGAAGGGAATTTTAGGTACTTTGTACATTTTCCTTTGTATTATTTCTTAGGGACAAGAATGCAAGATTTATTTTAGCAAATGCATTAATGTGCCAATATCTTTCTCTACATCAGTAATTTCAACTCCAAGCTTTGATGTTGTAAAAAAATTAAAAATGATAAATGAATAACAAATCAGATGCTCTGAGAACAAACACACCACTACCATCCTTCAGTTCAAATTCAGCTTAGATTTGGTGAACTCTGTTTTTATTGTTTAAGGTCTCCCCAGTGACAAGGTTGAAATGGGAAGGAACTGCAAAATTGTGACGGAGGTGGTGCAGAATGGGAATGACTTCACGTGGACTCAGCACTTCCCAGGAGGCCGCACCACCACCAACACCTTCACCGTGGGCAAGGAGGCTGACATGGAGACCATGGGGGGGAAGAAGTTCAAGGTAAATTCCTGGAGCTCTCCAGCTCCCCAGCCTCGGGGGATCTGGATTGAGGGTGAAAAGCAAACCTAGAGCAGGTGTCCCTGCCCATGGCAGGGGGTGGAACCAGAGGGGCTCTAAGGCCCCTTCCAAGCCAGACCATCCTGGGGTTCCTTGATCCCATCATCACTGATTCCTGCCTGCCAGGACCTTTCTCAGAGCTGTTAATGAGTGATGTGGAGATCTGGAACCTGCAGGAATTGAAAGATGAACAAGAGCCTGCTTAAATTGTGAACATTGAGGAACTAAATTGAAATAACTGTGAAATTCAAGGACTAAAGCCCAGGGATTTTAGCCCTGTGCAGAGTCCACCTGTGCAAAGCACAACCTCTGCCTCACCAACCTCCAGCATCAGGTGTGCAGGTATTTACAGAATCTGGTAACAGAAATTCCAGCAAGCCCAGCAACATGACCCCTTTCTCTCTTACAGGCAACTGTCAAAATGGAAGGAGGGAAACTTATAGCTGATTTCCCCAACTACCTGCACACTGCAGAGATCTGTGGGGGGAAGCTGGTGGAGGTAAGTGCTCTGAGATCCAAGGGAGCTCATAAAAAGCAATGAAAACCCTCAAAATCTGAAGTTCAGAAAGAAATCTTAAATGAAGGAAAGGCTCTGAGCCATCCCCAGGGCTGTTCCCCTGGGACTCTGGAGCTCTGATTACACTGTTCAACCAAAGTTTTGGTTTGTTCTTTGTTCCAGATTTCTACTTCTTCTGGAGTAGTCTACAAAAGGACAAGCAAAAAGATTGCCTAAAGCAGCAAGGCCAGCCTCTTCCAGTGCATTGAAAGCCAACAATAAAATAAATAAAATAAAGTTCTGTCTTTGTCTCTTTCTTGGTATTACAAACACCCTCAGGTTAACGTTTACCCCACTCCTAAATGCCTGACAGAGCTGGAACAAGATGAGATTTCAGGTCCCTCTCAGCCCAAACCCTTCTGTGACTCTGATTCTCTGCTCTGAGGGACACCAGTGGTGTTCAGAGCACCCCTTTGTGCATCAAGAGGAGCCCTGAGCCTTAAAAACAAGAAGTGCAGACCAGATGCCTTTGCTGTTAGAACGGCCTTGATGGGGCTGGGAGGGACTTTTACAACTCCAGCTGACAAATTCCTGACTCTGACCTGGCTGGCAAAGCCTAATTCCATTTACAAGGATTGTGCTGGGGTGTAGGGCAGGAGGCCCAGTGACAAAATCTCCATCAATGGCACTTCCCAGCTCAGCTTGAGGAAATAACTGTTGGTTTCCATGCTTTATTATAACAATGCAATAACCAAAGCATTCTGCACCAGTATTTGAGTTACACGTCCATGGCATGTTGGAATAATCATGGAATATATAATGGGTGGCTTTGGGATGGAGACATTCACGAGGCGGCTGAAAGCCTGGCACCCTGAGGGCTTGATGACATCAAGGAAAAGCCTAAACAGCCCATACAGGGTGCAATCAACTGACAATCTCACGGGCAAATGTGGCATCTGATAATCCCAGACGTATCCCATGTAAGGCCACACTTTGTTGGACTGAGTCCCATTTCCTATTTTCCCCCAAGTTTCTCATCCTACACTTCGTTGAGATAATCTTGGTCAGGATAAATCAAGAATCCAGTAAATAGGCTGTCTGTCCAGTAGGGATCATAAAAGAGCCCATTTTGCTCTGAGTAAAAGATTTGCAGCCACACCTCATCCTCCTCCTTCAGCGCCAGGATGGTGGATCCAGAGGCCACGTCGTGGTTCCCAGTGTTGGCATCAAAAGTCTTGATCCTGTACTGGCCGTTGTGGACCAGGCCGATGGCCAGGTGCTTGTTGGCCAGAGTGATGTCGTAGGTGAAGTAGTAAATCCCGGGGATGCTGCAGACGAACTTCCCGCTGGAGGCGTTGTAGTGCCCGCCCTCGTTCATCAGGATCCTGTCGAACTTGATGGGCAGCCTCTCCCGGGGGTAGCTCTTGGACACGGCCACCGAGAACGCAGACCTGGCCCTGCTGCCGCCGCAGCTGCAGGGGCCGGGCAGCCCGGGCTCCCCGGGGCTCCCCTTGGGCCCTTTCTTCCCCGGGGCCCCGTTTTTCCCGGGACTGCCTTTCAAGCCCTTGGGCCCCCGGGGCCCTGCCTTGCCCAGGGCTCCCTCCTTCCCCTTGGGGCCTGGCTTGCCCGGGTTTCCTGTTCGGCCCTGGGGACCTGGAAGACAAATGATCTTATCAGATCTTCTTGGCACTTTTGAGGGAAAGAGCTGATACAGCGGGTGGAAGGGGGTTAGAGCATTGCAGCAGGGATTTCATTTAGGAGGAAGCCATTGCTGGTGTGAGAATCCCAATAAAATCCCAATAAAATCCCACCAGGGACTGGGCATCTGTCTGGACTGACCAGCCAGGGTAGGCAGGGAGTTGGTGTGGTGACAGTGGAACTCAGTCCTTTTTAAGGACCAAAAGGCTGATTTATTCCATTATCTGGCTCACTTGAGAAAAAGGAGGAATTAAAGAACAAGCTTAAAATGTTAGGGCTTTACAGAGTGGGGCAGGAGCAGGTGAGTACTTTTGATCTCATGTTTCTTTTTTTTTTTTCCTTTGGTTGTTTTTTTTTTTTTTCATTTAGCATGAAACTGTTTAAAAACAAGATAAATCTAGACGTGGCAGAAAACCCAGCCCAGCTGGTGGATGAAGCAGCAAACACCGGGGGCAGGGGCTGTGTTGAGATGGGAAGGGAGTTGGGCTGGCAGTGATTCTGGCTCGGTGGTACCTGACACGAGCGAAATGATGAGGATTTATGCGGTGTCTCTTGCCCTGCTGTAGCAAGAGCAGATCGAAAAGCAGCTGTGGCTGGAAACCTGCTCTCCAGATTGCCGGGCTGGGGAGGGAGGAGGCGCAGCTGGGCTCGCCGGCGTTGCTGAGGCAGGAGTGCTCTCTAGTGTGGCACAGGGAAATCGCCGCTGCGCTCGGGGCTGCTGCTGCCTCCGCCTCGGGCAGGATGCTCGGCCCCGCCCGGGGCTCTCTGCCCTGCGCTGGGTCCGGCAGTGCCGGTGCCCGGCCCCACAGCGCTCTGGGCAGCCCTTCCTGCCTTTCCCCTGCGGCTCTGGTATTCCTGGGAGCAGGAGCAGACACCAGCTCCTTGTATCCTCCAGCGAGCCCTGACCAGCGCAGGGCAAACCCCAGCGTGTCACAAAACCAAGCGACAGAAACCGCCCGCAGCTGTCACGACACGAGGAGTCTGGAACCCCTCGGACACGTGCGACCATTTGGAGGGCGGACAGTGGGAATTCCCGGCGGAGTTTCCCATCAGGTGTAGCCGTGAATGGCTCCATCTCTCTCTTACCTTCATCGCCGTGCTCGCCCTTGTCCCCGTCCTGGCCGTCCTTGCCGTCCTTGCCCGGGAAGCCCATCCTGCCCACGGTGCCGGGAGAGCCGGGCACGCCGGGGGGCCCGGGGGGCCCGGGGGGTCCCGGCAGGCTGCAGGCCAGCTGGGCACCCTCCTGCAGCTCCCGCTTGGCAAAGCCGCCCACGATGTGGTTTGCCACGCAGGGCACGGTGCAGAGGAGCAGCAGGGCAGAGATCATGGCACAGCCTGCGGGGAGGAGACGGGACAGGGCAGCAGCCTGCGGGCACCGCTGGCAGGGGCTGCTGTGGAAGCTGGCAGGAAATTGGGAGAATCCCTGGCTCGTCTCGGCAGGGCGGGGGAGCTCTTTGCCTTGGTGGGATGTGATTCCAAGGATTTGGCTCACAGAGTTTTCTAGGTCAGACCAATATTTTTATCAAACTTACTCTTCTCCAAGTCTGTATCTGTGGCTGTCCCTCATTTTGTTCTGCTCCCTGAGCCTCTTTTCCCCCAAAACACCAGGAGCAATGGCAGAGGGGGGCAGAAAGCAGCAGCTTGGGACCAGGGGAGCGGAAGAAGAAGGGGTGTAGTGGGAACATCCCCAGCACAACCTGCCCGAGGTTGGGTCACTGAGGTTTCTCCAAAGCACAAAGCCCATGGTGGGATGCAGGGCAGGACTCAGAAGAGAGGCTGGGCAGGCTTTGGCCAGGCCTCAGTGCCTTTGGCCCACCAGCCCGAGCTGAGCCTCAACCCCTTCCCACTGCAGCCGAGCTTTAGCAGCTCCCCAGTACTGTTATGTGCAACTCCTGCACTGGAAATGAGATGCTTAAAGCACTGGCTAAATTCCATGTTGGCCTTAGCTCACATCCTGCTCTCAGCTCCTGAAGGGTGGAAATGCATATTTAGATGCTCCAAATCCAGCCAGCTGATCCTACATATTTATGCTTTGTGGGAGCCCCCAGTTCTGTGATATTATAATTAAGAACATGCAGAGGAGAGGGAAATGCAAACCAGATCCAGGGCTGGATTTGGCTGCTAAGCCCTTTGGTTCTTCAGCTCTGATTTGCTGCTGCTGAAAGGCGTTGGTTTAATGGACTTGTGAGATGGAAAACACCAACCAGTGGTCATGTGGAAAGCTGAATGAAGGTTTCCGAGGTCATGGAAAGGGAAACAAAATGTTCAAATGCCTGTGCAGTGGGAGATCACAAGGAAAGCTGCATCTCTCCAACAGGGCTGAGGGGTGAGAGGCATCTGGGGGTAGATGTGATTCACGAGCTGTGGCAGGGAAAAATGTCATTGTGGAGTTGTGGAGTCTAACCTGGAGAAAAGCTGGGAATGCCTCGAGTGGAGAAGGGTGTGAGAAGGAGCAGAGGGTGGGAGGGCAGCTCCTCCTCTGACAGCTTCTTACCACAATCACTTCTGCCACCTTGAGACAGCCCAGCTCGTTTGACCTGATGGGAAAAAAGCAAACAAAATCCCCCGAGGCTGGGAGGTCTGTGGGACCAGTACGTGGATCAGTGGGGAGTACCCAAGTACCTGGAGCTGTGCTCATGCACAGCTCCAGAGCTGCTGCTAAATAATGGCTCAACAAAAATGCTCCAGCCCATATCCCAGCAATGTGTGTGGGATGCAAAGCACCACCACATCCACAAGAGCATCTATAAATAACCTCTTCAAGAAATCTTTTTGAAAGAGAACAAACCTCATGCTGCTCCACCTTAAAAGGAAAATGGTCCCTCGATGTAGAAGATCCAACGAGCTCCAAAAAGCAAATTGGAAGCAGATCAGCAGCTCCCCTCTCCGTGGTGTGGGCAGCCAGCCCAGCACAGGAGGCTGTGCAGCAGCAGGGCTGATTTTCCAATGACATTTTAACCAATGGCTTTGTCACCAGGCTTAGAGACCTTTGGGCCATGACCAATGCCTGTTGTGCATTAAAGAAGTGTTTCTGTAAGAAAAGATCCTGCCTGAAGAGTCAGGATTGGCTGTACTTTCTGCTGCTTCCAGAGTAGCTGGGCTGAAATCCCAGAGGAAAATCCCTGAGGGTTGCCAGATGTAGGGTTTGGTGGCACGTGCAGTGGTTGGATGGTGATTTTTTGGCCAGTGAAGCCACCCTGTGCCATGTGGTGGTGGGAAACTGGGGGAATTGCTGCTTGGAGGGAAGCAGAGGCAGGATGAGGAGACCTAGCAGCGAGCAAACACAGTGACTTTCTTTTCTATTTCCTTTCAATATTTGAGGCTTTCTCAAACTAAACATCCATCTTTCTGCCTCACAATTTCCTAGTGTACCTCAAGGTGCCTTAATTAATCTTCAAAATAATCACTATCCCCATGAGCCTAATTCTCAACTCGAGGTTGCCCTGCAGTGTCCCCAGGGCGGAAGCAAAAGGAGCCCTTGGGTGCAAGGCTGATTTAGGTAAAAAATAAAAAGCCCCAGCAGTGACAGAAGACAGGAAATATGTAGATTTAACTGATAGGAGCCAAGGAAGTCCTTACACCCACAGGGGTTTGATCTGTTCCCTGCTGCTGCACAAAGCAACACAAAAGAGGGAAAGAAGAGGATGCACCTCCTGTCCTGAACCTGCAGCACCTTCTTGGCTTCAGGCACCGGGAATTCCTGTGCCAAACCTTCCCCAGCCTGGAGCAGAAACACCAGGAATTCCCGTGCCAAACCCTTCCTAGTCCTGAGCTCAAACCCTCTCAGGGACAGGCTGAAGGAGCTGGGAGCTCTCAGCAAAGGCTGAGGAATGTTTCCCTCACGGTGTTATTTCTTTAGCTGGCAATTGTTGCCTTTACGGATTCCTGTGCAGGCTTTGGAAACCTGAGCGCTCAGTGACTTAGACCTTATTTGGGAAATTTTCAAAGCTAAGGTTAAGAGGAGGGAGGGGCAGAAAAAGGGAAAGCGGATCTACTCACCAGCCTGATCTCCTCAGTGAGATCCTGGCAGGCGCTGGCAGCCCCCAGGGCTTCAGGCAGATGTTTTGCTGCAGATCCCGGCCCCGTCCTGCCGCAGCAGGTCCTGGGAGGGCTGTGCAGGATTGACTTTGCTCCTTTTTATTCCTGTTTTACTCCTCCTTGTGCGTAGTTTGAGCTCCCTGCAGCAGCTCCACTTTGGCTCCACGTTGCCAAAGGCATATTTTTATTATTGTGTAATGGATCTGTGCCTCTTCCTCGGTCACGTGGCGGGGGAAGAGATTTTTACACACATGTGGCTGGAAAGCTCTTGATGCTTGGGGAGCTCTTCCCTTTCTCCCTCTCCCTTGCAGTCCTGGAGGAAAGGCTCAGGGGCTGCCTGGATCATTTCTGATTGCTGCCCCTCTCTGCTGTAGCCACTGCCCACAGGAGCAGGGAATGGGTAATGCTGATCCAACTGGGAACAACTTTGACACTTTATCCTGGAGCATTAAAAGGAAGAAAATCTTGTCCTAGTGGTGGAAACTCACTGGAATCACTGCAGGCTTGAATTTAAGGGCAAAGTCATGATGAAGCAGCAGCTCTGCAAATGCAAATTTGTACCTCAGCACTCTTCAGGCTGATGTGTGCCACAAAATACAACTTTGCCATAGGGATGGCAGGGTAGGAAGGCTTCTGTCTTGGCAAAGGGTTGGGATTTTATTTTAAGCTTGGAAAAGAATTACAAACCCCCAAGAATTGCTTCAGGTAAGGCAGGAAGAGCAGGAGCAGCAGCTGAGGCTGGAGCAGGATGCTCTGGGGTGCTGCCAGGGTTGTATTGACCAGACTCAGCTCTGGTCCCGCCAGGATCCCACACGGGGCAGGGTGTGGGACACGCATGTGCCTGGTGGCAGGGCTCCAAACCCTGCCCTGCAGCCAGAAACTCCTTTCTGCCCAGTGTAGAACATCAGCTGATTGGGAATTGTCATTCCTTGCTCAGCCCAAATTCATCCTTCTCAGAGCTGCCGTGGTTTATTTTTAAGCTTTCCCCTGTGCTTGCTTTTGGCACTTGGTGGGAACAGATCTAACATAAAAATGAAGTCTGCACTCAGTTGGCTTTGTGATCTGGGCCAGTTTAGATGCTCCTGGGAGGACTGGGAGCATTTGGCTGAGGAAGCACAGGGCTGTTTTTGTGCTGTGCTGACAGTCCCACGGAGCTCCTGAACAGCCTCCAGAACAGCCTCCCTTCCCAAAGCTGTGCAACCATCAGCTTTGCATTTCCCTGGGAAAAGGGCTGCTTTAGAAAAGCTGGCTCACCTCTGGCACTGCAGTGAGCACAGACTCACTGCTCCGAGGGCTGCTCTGGATATTGGTCAGATAGAAATTCTCACTTTTTGCAAGAACACAGGTCTGGTGCTGGGCCTCTCTGCCTGGGCGTGGGCCAAAAGGCTCAAGGCATTGCATGTGAAATAGGAAACCAGGTGAAAGCTTCCCTGGCCTTGGCTGCAGTGCCAGATGGGCCTGGGAAGCCACCGTGGTTTCCTCAGCCACTGGTGGAATGGAAAAGGAAAAGCCCCTCTGCTGATCCTGCTCCTACCCCATTGCACCCGTGCCTTGGGATGGGTGTGACACAGGCCAGGGATGTGAGGATGCTTGGACACACAGCAATCCAGGCAGCTCCAGGCAGGAGCAGGGAATTAATTCACAGTTGAGGGTGATTTGTGCCCAGGCCTGCAGCATGGGGAAGGCAGTGAGGGCCTGACCGAGTTCAGCAGCCTGGGGAGAAATTGCTGGGAAGCTCCTGCCAGGCAGATGGAAAATCTGTCTGTGCTGCAGGGCCAGGCCAGGCTCCACCGGGGTCCCAGACAGCTCTGCTGAGAACACTTGGCAGCACAATTTGTTAAATAAACAAACTGCACAGAGAATCAGAGCAGCCTGAGGCTCGTGCTCAGTGGTTTTTGTGTCAGTGAGACACTACAGGGGACATTGCAGCAGATCCTGTCCCCTCTGTGCTGTGACTCCCGTGGTGTCCCCAGGGTCCCGGGGAAGGGGGGCTGGCTCAGGGACAGCTGAGGGCTGGGGGTGCAGTCCCTGCTCAGGATGCTCTACCTGGACTGGGGGTGGAACAGCTCAAACAATGCCCTGCTGGAAAAGCTGTCAGCGAGTGGAGAAGGGGTTCATGCTGCTTTTGGGGTGAATATGCTGAAACCAGGCTGGCCCATGAATGCCAAAGTTAAACATGCTGAGAGCGAGGTGGAAATGTGACAGACAAGAAAGTGCCTGATAAAGGAACAAACAAGTGATGCTACTGACACCTTACCCAAAGCTGCTGAGCTGGCCCAGACACACCTGACTGACAGCCAGGCCCAGGGTTTAACAGAGGGTTTTCCAGCACACCCCTCTTGGAGAGTGTGTGGAGATTCCTCCCTGGAGTGGGGACACCCCCAAGGCCACTCATCAGGGTTGAGCCAAAGAGATTTGCCCTGAGTCATTGGTCTGGAGGAGTAACACCATTCTCTACTTAACACTTTTTGCTATCTTTAGTATAATTGCCTCAATACAACTGCTTTAATATAAATGCTTCAATTTTGCTTCAAAAATAGTTCACTGTACTACACTAGTAGTTCTGGCTACCCGTACTAGGTAGCAAATAATTCTGTTTAAGGCCTTTTTAATCTTATCATTAGCATGATAAATCATTTATTTCTATATAAATACATCTGGTTTACCATCCTTAATCCTTCAGGACAAAGTCACCTAAAAGTTCAATCACCCTTTGCTGTGCTGTGGATGTGCTGTGGGGGAGAAGTGGCAGTGCCTAAATGAGGGTGACCCTCAGTTCCCAGCCCAGGACAGAGCTGTGCCCCAGCCTGGAAGGGTTTTCCTCTTTTTTACCTTCTGAGCACTCACTGGTTTCATTGTTAGGTACTGACCTTGCAGCCACGACTTTGTAACCAAATAAAATGATTCAGCAAATGCCAGAAGAGCTAAAATTCACCCCGAGGCTGGAGGCAGCCTAAAACCCAGCAGTAACAATGGGAGTGTCAGTGCTTTGGGGTTTTGGGGAGATACTAATGAGAAGGAAGAAGCATTTTTCCACCCAACAGGCCTCCAGTCTTACTGTGGGAATGGTGATTTGAGTAATTTTTATTGCCCTGCATAAAAGCAGTTTGGAAGTCTGTAAGCAGCCTACAGAGAGTGATTGTCCCTCTCCAAAAGCTCCCATAAAAATGAGTCAAAACCCTGTTTAAACTTAAAGGATGCCCTTGAGACCATTAGCTCTGCTTAGGAGCTGCAGCCCTGACCCATAAAGATAAAAATAAATAGAGCTTATTTTGGGAAGATGGAAGTGGGAACCAGCCCAATCACCAGTGAGCCACTGCCAGCACTGAGCAGATGCTGTGTAAAGCTCGGGGTTGCTGCTTCCTGTTCCATGGACCTTCTGTTAATAATTCAAAGTAAATTCAGTGAATTCTGTAATTCAAAGTAACCTCAGCAACCTTTTTAACTCACCACAATCGGCCCCTGCCTTGATACCAAGTAACATAGTTAGACAAGAAAAGATTTCTGAAAATACCTTGTATTTCCCCATTAGAAAGAACCTCCTGCCCCCCTGCTCTGGAGTCTGCAGCACCAGGCTTGCACCTTAACCATATCCAACAATAATGTAAAATAAACAGAACACCAACAAAACAAGAAACAATTTCCTTGCTCCTACCTTAAAGCCACAACTGACCTCCATGGCAGAGATCCTGCAAGAACAACCAGAACTGTTATTTTATTTAGGAGCAGTAAAAAATTTCTGAAAAAATAACTCACAGCCAGAGTACAGCAAACCTCACCTCAGGCAGCAAAAAGGGCAGGTAACACCAGCAGGCTCTCCATTTTTCACAATTTTTGATTCTTCAGAGCTCTCTTTGCTCTCCAGCTTGTAAACAAGAGCTTGCCAGGCAGGAAAATACACCAGGGAAGCTGCAAAAGAGTAAGGAGCTTGGCAAACAATTTTCTACTGCAGCACACCAAGGCAAGAGGGAGAACATCTGATACAACCCCTAAATTAAGCTACCTGTAAGATGCTCTCAAAAGAGCCTCAAACCTTCTTCCTTAACAAACCCCACAACTTTATGCCCAGTGAGCAGCTGGGGGCTGGTTTGTTCAGCTCAGAGCTGGTGAAAACTACTCCACATGGAGAGAGGCCAAAGGCTAAGAGAAGTAATGTTTAGCTTTATATATTCCTGCAAATAAACCAGGATTAATTGGACCAGGCAACACGAACGCCTCCCCAGCTCCCTCTGCGGGCTGGCACTGGCTCCCAGCCTGTCATTTCCCATGTGAAAAAGGTTAATTCAGCATTAGTATCTCTTTGTAATAAGCCTTCAGAGCCAAGGCTTAGCCCAAATGCAATGAACCTGTGGTTTCAGGGGCCAGCTGCAGATCTTTCTCTCTGCTCCCTAATCAGAAAGAAACCTCCCTCACATTCCACAGCTGCAACCTATATAAGGGATGGGGCTCAGGCACTCTTGTTTTTCCTTGAATACTTGAGGGAAGGTATTCTGTTTTGTCTTTTCGGTTTGTTGTTTTTTTTTCTTTTCTGCAGCCCTCAAGAGCATGACGAGCCCTTGGAGGATTTGCGTTTGTCTGTACTGCTGCTTGCCCTGGCTCTGTGCTGGCACCCAGCAGCCCGGGGGCCGGGAGGGCTCAGCGGAGGGGATTTTGGCAGCTGCCGAGGATGCTGCCGGCGGGCTCAGCGCGGTGCTGCAGCTGCCCCAGGGCGGGGGAACATCCCCTGCCCTCCTGCCGCCCCTGCTCAAGGTGCTGCACGGCGAGGCGCCGCGGCTGCCGCCGAACTCCAGGGCCCTGCGGTACATGAAGAGGCTGTACAGGATGTCTGCCACCCGGGACGGCATCCCCAGGGAGCAGCGAGGCCGCCTCTATAACACCGTGCGGCTCTTCACGCCGTGCTGGGAATGCGAGCGCGGGGGCGCGGGCCAAGGTAGGCGTGCGGTGCCCGGGCTGGGGAGCTCCTGAGCACGGGGTAAAAATACCTCCTGTCTTTAGAGCCTGTGCTATTCTAGTCCTGGAGGCTCCTCTCCTAAGCTGTGGGAGTTTTTCATAGCCTACTTCTCCTTGAATGGCATCAGGCACAGACTTGAGAGGCTGGGGAGCACCACGCAAGGGGTGTGTACGAGACACGCCGCTGTTTCGGGCTGACTCATCCCCTCATGAGTCAGGAAAAGCCACAGGCAGAGCAGAGTGAAGTAAGAAAAGTGGAAAAATTGTTGAGACATAATGGGGCAGCACATTTCCTTCTACAGCCCTTCTTGGTTTTACTTTTGTCAAAAAAGCACAGCCCTGGTACGAGACTGGTACCAAACTTTAATCCTGCACTGCCAACAACTCCTCTCCTTGCCTTTTGCATTTGCTAGCGAAGAATCATGAGCAAAACCTGAAGGAAAGAGTAGGATTGCTTGTAAATCAGGCTCATAACTGGGAGGGCTGGGCACCTTGTAACTTCTGGTGCCTCCATGGCTTTCTTAAACGTGGGCTGATCACAACAGCACCTAGAAATGGCTGTTAATCCTGCTGAGGGACCCGAGTTCTCCTGACTCGGGCTGTTCACTAGAAAGACACAAGCATTGCACTGCTGCACAGGAGCAGCCCTTGGAGGTGGAGGTCGTGGTTTGTGTCCTCTGGAGTGTTTAGTTCCTGTCACCCCACGCCAGCACTAAACAGACAACAGCTGACTTCCTCCTGTGCTGGTACTTTTAAAGAAATGAATCCTAGTAGCTCATAAAATCAGGGGTTTTCTTGGGTTTGTTTTAATTTCTTAATTTTTAACTCTTATGCCCCTGGCCAATTTCTTCACGGCTTTCTTTGCCCTTTGTGGAAATTTCACATAGTAAATGTAAGGGAGAGCATCTAAATTTTTTTCTTCTGCTGCTGAATAATTTTTACTTATCTGTTGTAACAGTGTTTGTTTCTGTGGAGGAACAAGACGCACTAACATTACAGGAATTTGTTTCCCTTCCCAGGAGATGTTCACTCGGTGGATTTACTCTTCAGCTTGGATCGTGTTACTGCTCTGGAGCACTTACTCAAGTCTGTCTTGCTCTATTCCTTTGACACATCTGTTCCCATTTCCTCTTCCATTACCTGCATATGCCATTTATCCCTTAAGGACCATGATTTTCCCAGCCAAGTTTGTCCCAGCATTTCCCACTCTCTAGCTTTTAGCCTGCACTTCGACGTTAGGAAACGCAAATGGGTGAAGATGGACGTGACTTCTTTCCTCCAGCCTCTGATTGCTACGAGCAGGAGGAACGTCCACATGGCTCTGAACTTCACTTGTGTGATGGGTGACCCACAACGGAGCACGAAAGTGGAAGACGCTGTTCATGTGACACTGGCTCCCCCTTCCCTTCTGCTCTATCTGAATGACACCAGCGAGCAAGCTTATCACCGGGGGAGCTCACCGGGGCACGGCAGGAAAGGCAGCAGCCCGCTCGTGGATGCTCCGAAGGGTGACAGAGGACAAGGCAACCCCCAGGGCAAAAGGGCCTCTCGCCAGCGAAGGGACGAGAACCCCAGAGCGGCCCCAGCCGCTTCACCTCGTAACCTGAGCGAGTACCTGCGGCAGCTGGCGCTGCCCCCGCACGAGTGCGAGCTGCACAGCTTCCGCCTGAGCTTCAGCCAGCTGCGCTGGGACCGCTGGATCATCGCCCCGCACAGGTACAGCCCCCAGTTCTGCCGCGGCGACTGTCCCCGCGCCCTGGGCCACCGCTACGGCTCGCCGGTGCACACCATGGTGCAGACCCTCATCTACGAGCGCCTGGACCCCTCGGTGCCCCGGCCCTCGTGCGTGCCGGCCGCCTACAGCCCGCTCAGCGTGCTGACCATCGAGCCCGACGGCTCCATCGCCTACAAGGAGTACGAGGACATGATCGCCACCAGGTGCACCTGCCGCTAGCGGGGACTCTGCTCTGCACGCTCCAACACGGATTTTTTTACTCCTGCACTCTCGAGATCTGTGGTTGCACCCGGCCGAGCGGCGTTGCTGTGACTCCGGGAGCGGGGGTTTGGCACGGAGTTAGCAGGAGGGGTTCACATCCGAGCACTGGTTTTTGTACTCACTCAGCCTTTCTAGAATGTGCAATTACATGTAAATAGTGTCTTTTTATCGGGAGAATTTTGCATTTAAAATGGGGGAAGGGTTTCAACTGCTAAATGTCTATTTTTAAGCTGCTTTATTACAGATTAAAAAAAAGAGAGAAATAAATGGCTATCACACATACCCTAACATGCAGTGCCTGCTACTCTGCCTCTACAGAACATTGTGTGTGGCATCTCCATGACTAGGAAGAGAAAAAAGCCTTTAACATTCCAATCATTTCTTCAGTTTTTCATTCTCTTTCCCTATCACATTCTGTCTTTTCCAAGCAGGATGACAGTAGCCTTCCTCACAGTTCTATAAAGAGTTATCAGGTTCTTTTCTGCTTTCCTTCTGTTGCACTCTTTGGGCTTCCTCAGCTACAAGAAGGGTAAGAATTTAAGGGCAGCTGTGGGTAATTTGTGAACACTTAAATCAATGCACTGTTTTGGTAACGATTGGCATCAGGTGAGGTTTCCTTGGGCTCAAGAACAAGGAGCAGCTGTCCATGGGGTGAGGGCAGAGGATTGTCTCACTGCCACCAGCTTCTGAAGTAGGAAGAATTGTTTAGAAAGCTCAATCCCAAAAACGGCTTCTAAAAGCCTTAAGTGTGTTGGTGTAAACGCTGTTTAATGGGTTTAATATTCTGAAATGTGGGGCCACAGCTTTGCTTCCTCTCACAATGAAACTGTGGGTAACAAGTGCCTCAACACTAGATGCTGTCACAACAAGCTTTTACTGTAATTGACTTATTATGATTTATTTTCTCCTCCTAGACTTGGGGCTCGTACACAAAACCTCTCAGCTTTAGTGGAGATTCTTGTTTGTTTGTGTGTTTGTTTGCTCATTAAAGGCTGTGGAGCAGTACTGTCTTGTAAAACTCGTTTGGAACATCCTTTAATGTTGACTTGCTAATGGATTAATAAATAATTAATAAAACTGTGGTCTCACCTGGCCACCAAACCCACGATGTCGGGGTGTCTGGAGAGCTCCTGGGGGTGCAACAGGCACGGATCTGCCCTGAAAGTGAGGATCCTGCATAATTTTCCAGTCTCTGCCAGCTGAAATCGAGGTGGCTGGAAAAGCTCAAAACAGGACCTTGGTGTCACACAAATCCATCCTGGTCCCACACTGTGGGTGGCTGGGTGAGTTTTTGGATTATGTCACTCCTGCTCATCCCTTCACACTCTGGGAATTTGGCTTTGCTCACCTGCCAGAGAAGAAAAGAAATGGAATTGTTTTCTGAGACAAATCCTTCTACTTATGGTGAAATGTCTAACACAGCCCAACAATCCTAAAATAATATCCAATAATGGAGACCATCTTTACTATAGTCTAATAATTCCAATAAAATATTGTATAAATATATGTAACTATTGTAATAATTTTGTAATGTTGAACCTAACACAGTCTAATATTAATTCCAACAATGTTGAAGATGTACAATGTACTCTAACAAATCTAATATATAGTAATATTAGTTTAAATAACAGCAAATATGTCTAATATAGCATAATGATACAAATAAAGTTGAAAATGTGTAATACAGTCTAATAATTCTGGTATAATTGAAATCATGGTGAAAATATCTAATATTCTAACCATTCTCATCTATTCTAATAATTCCAATTGTGTTAAATATGCCTAATAATTCTAATATCGTCTAATAATTTCAATTAGTGGAAGATGATTAATTATATTATAATAAGTCTAATAATTATCCATTAATATGGAAGCTGGTATATTACTTTAATTCTAATATACTTTATAGTTGCAATAATATTGAAGATTTCTAATATATTCTAATAATAATTTAAATAAGTTTGATGTGGAATATAGTCTATAATTTGAATATGGAATATGTCTAATATAGTGTAATAATTACAATAGACTATTAACCATTCCAGTAATATTGAAGATAGGTAGTATAGTGTAATAGTAATTTCAATTACGTGGCAGATGTCTCACACATTCTAATAATAAATCTAATACTGTTTACGATGCAGGGAGCTGGCAGGATATTTCACCTTTAAATGCCTTTTCCAGGGCAAACTATTCCATAATTCCACGATTTTCTGCTTCAACACTCCTGCTGTTCACCGGAACTCCACAATCGCCATATGAAAAGTGTGGTTTTTTTCCTCAGACCGTTATTTATTTTTCACCGTAACTCCCCAACCACCACACAAAAGTGTTTTTTTTCCTCAGACTATTATTTTTCATCGGAACTCTACCGTCGCCACACAAAAATGTGGTTTTTCCTCAGGCCATTATTTATTTTTCACCGGAACTCCACAATCGCCACACGAAAGTGGTTTATTTTCTCTATTTTTTATTTTTGGCGGGTTTCCGCCCCGCCCCTCATGGCGCGGGTGCCTCGCGAGCCCCCCCCTCCCCTCAGGGCAGGGCCCGTTCGTGGCGCCCATCATTTATGACAAATCGCCCGATAAAAACACACTTGGGCACAACTGCGATTTATCACACGGGTATTTCACCGCGTCCCCCTGTCACAAACGGGAAGCGCAGCCCGCGGTGCCCCGGAAGGCATCGCCGAGGCAGTTCCGGGGCGGGCGGCGGCCATAGCGCGGTGACCACAGCGCGGTGACCGAGGGGACACCGCGGTGACCATGGGCAAGCACTTCGGGAACCTGGCGCGGGTGCGCCATGTCATCACCTACAGCCTGTCGCCCTTCGAGCAGCAAGCCTTCCCCAATGTCGTGTCCCACGGCGTGCCCAACGTGGGCCGCCGCTTCGCCTCCCAGGTGTTGAAGGTGGTGCCCCGTGAGTACAGGGGGATTCCCTCCTTTCTGTATCCCTTTCGTAGTGTAAATTTGGGGTGCGGGGGTGTTTCTGGAATGTCGTTTTGTCGCAGAGGTAGGTGCCATGCGCGGTGCTGTCCCCTCACTGCGGTGTCCCCATATTGTAAATATCCCCTTCTGCCAATGTCCCCGTGCCGTGAAATCCCCTTATTCCAGTGTCCCCTCCCTGCAGTGTCCTTTTATGGGTGTCCCCTCACTTCATCGTATGCCACTTTATTGTGCATGCCCCCTTACTGCAGTGTCCCCTTACTGTGAAAGCCCCGTTATTGTCAGTGTCCCCTTACAGCAGTGTTCCCTTTATGGACAGTGTCCCCTCTCTTAGCAGTGTTCCCTTTGTGGACAGTGTCCCTCTCTAGCAGTGTTCCCTTTGTGGACAGTGTCCCTCTCCAGCAGTGTTCCCTTTGTGGACAGTGTCCCCTCTCTAGCAGTGTTCCCTTTGTGGACAGTGTCCCTCTCTAGCAGTGTTCCCTTTGTGGACAGTGTCCCTCTCCAGCACTGTCCCCTCATTCTGTTGTCCCCTGACTGTGCCTGTTCTCTGTCCCTGCCAGCCCTGGCCATTGGTTACCTCATTTATTCCTGGGGGACGCAGGAGTTCGAGCGGCTCAAGAGGAAGAACCCGGCTGACTACAAGCACGAGCAGTGACCACGGGCAGTGACCATGAGCAGTGACCACAGGCAGTGACCACGAGGCTCCCGAGCTCCCTGGGGACCTGCTGTTCCCATGGCCGGAGGGGATTAACAGGGAGATAAGCTCTGGCTAATAAACTGTAACTTTGCCCCATGACTCTGTGTGAAATCCCTGTCTTGAGCTGTTTGAGGTGAGGAGCATCAAATCCCTTGTCTGGTTCTCTCTGTACAGGCAGATAATCAGGCTGAAGTTCCATGTGCTCGGATGTTTTTATCTTAGAGCGCTTCCAGCCTTCGTAATTCCCGTTTCTTTGAAATGTTCCTCAATATAAAGTGCAGCAAGGGCTGCTTTGAAATTGTTCCTTGTCCCCTTTATTTTTCCCATCACTGGCAACTGCTTTTCCTCCAGCCTTGAGATCTGTGAAAAACAAACACTGCCTGGTTTGGTATTGATTAAAGCTGGATATGCTGGCTGGTGGCTTGGGATTTGGGATGGACCCTGACCCCTGGCCAGAGGCTGTCTCTTCACGGGAGCCCTGGGCAGGAGATGAAGGGCAGCAGGTACAGGCTGCACCAGAGGTTTCATCTCTGTGTAACAAAGGAATTTTTCCAGTGAGAACAATCAGTCCCTGGAACAGCCTGGGGGTTTCAGGAGGTGACTGGACGAGGTGCCAGGTAACCTCCTCTGGGCTCCCTTCCCACAAACGCCTGCACCAGCTGATCTGCCAAGGTCCCTTCCAACCTGGGCTGTTCTCTGATCCTGTGATTCTAATTACCTAGTTATACTAATGTTAATTGGGTGATTAACTACACTCTGATACCTGATCAGTGGAAAGAGGCTGCATTAGAACTTTCTTGAAAACTGCCTGGAGATAAATGCCTGAAGATGATTAAAAAATCAGCTGCTGGTAATAAAGTTGCTTAAATATGTGACAAATTCACCCTGTATCTCTGAGTATAGAAACACCTTCACTGCTGGAAGCTCAGAACACGTGGCTGGTTCTTTTATCCTAATTTTTTCCTCCCAGTGTTCCACTGACTACCTGCAGCTCCCAGCCCATGCTGAGCAACACGTTGGTGTTCCTGCTGTGCTATTCCTGTCGCTGTCCTGGGAGTTTATCTTATCTGCAGGGCAGCAGTGACGTTTCCCTGGGTGAGTTCCCCCCGCTGCTCAGGGCTGGGCTGTCAGGAGGACAGTGATGCTCAGGCTCTCACTTCAGGAAGCTGAGAGTGATGCAATTTTTATAGCTCAGTGCTGGAGTATTTTGGGGCTCACTCAGAGCACGCGAGACTGAGCTCTGCCTCCTGTGTTTCCTCCAAGCACAGCCTGAGGTTGGCATAAGTGACAATAAAATCAGCCAGCGCTCCCAAGGTGTACCAGAAATAATTCTGTGCTTAGCTGCATTTTGGGTCACTGGTGTTTTCTAGGCAGCTTAAGCAACAAACTGGCTGAGCTGGCAGAGATGTATAGAGGCACATTTATCCCAGAAGAGACCTTAAAGCCCATCCAGTGCCACCCCTGCCATGGCAGGGACACCTCCCACTGTCCCAGGCTGCTCCAAACCCCACCTAGCCTGACCTAGCCAGGGGACACAGCCAGGGATCAGGGGCAGCCACAGCTGCTCTGGGCACCCTGTGCCAGTGCCTCACAATTCCTTCCTTCCCCATATCCCATCTAACCCTGCCCTCTGGCAGTTTGAAGCCATTCCCTCTCGTCTGTCACTGTGTGCCTGTATAAAAGTCCCTCTCTGTCATTGGGAATGTGGTGTCCTGCTCACAGCGCTGGGTGCCCTCAGTGGCAGCCCCTGGAAGCCTGTGCCTTGGCAGCTAGACACCGAGTGTGTGTCTGTGTCTGTGTCTGTGTCTGTGTCTGTGTCTGTGGCTGTGTCTGTGTCTGTGTCTGTGTCTGTGTCTGTGTGTGGTCCCAGCAGCCGCCCGGGGCTCTCACGAGGTCCCTGCTCCTGCTCCCAGACGGTTGAACCGTGCCTGGCCCAGGGGCCAGACCAAGGCAAACACAGGGGCAGCGGCACCGCGGCCACGCCGGCCCCGGGCCAGGGACA
>VZTB01000664.1:0-15251 GCA_013397245.1 Thryothorus ludovicianus
AGCATCAACCCAGGACAGCTGGGGATGGCTCATTTGTGTTGATGAGGCAGGAGCAAGTTCCTGCATCTTAAACTCCTGCAGCCTCTCAGCTGTGCTTTAAATATTGCCCTGGAAAGGGGAGGACCCAGCACCTGGTACTGGCAGGATCTCGTGCAGGGAGATCCACGGAGTTTGGATTTATCAATCCAGCTGCTGAACAGGGAAATCCATCTGATACAACACATCCTGTAATAAGTATATGAAGTTTGTTAATCAAACCTTAAACGAGCTATGTACTTTAAGCTGAGGCCTTGTTAAAAAAAAAAAAAAAAGAAAGAGAAGAGGAATTTTGCTTTAATTAACAGAAGATAACAGCAGAACAAAAGGACAAAAAGTAACAACTAAAGATAACAGTTAACAGGAAATAACAGGATGAAAAGTCTTCCACAACCCCTGGGTGGCAGATAATGACCCCCAGCAACTGGCCAGGTAAGCAGAAGATACCAATAAAAAGTCACATATGCAAGAAATACCAAAAGAAGAAGAAGAGTATAAAAAACTCACACTAACCAGAGTAAAGTACGTGCCTTGGTGGGAAGGAGACCCTGCTTTGCCTATTATCACTCGCTTAATAAAATAAATTGCTTAATTAGCCAGACTCTGTCAAGTTTATTAGACAAAAAAAACCCTTTAACACATCCAAGGTTTGGGGATTTTTATCTCCTCTGCTGAAAATTGCCCCTGCTCATCAATGCTGCCCCCAGGGCAGGCAGCATCCCCTGGGGGTGAGGGATGCATCCAGCTGAGGGATGAAGAGCAGGAAATCCAAAATCCTTCCCACTGCGCCCCTGGCAGGATGTGTGGAGCGCAGGGAGGGAGGGAGGGAAGCTCCAGAGGTCGCCCAGGCCATTCTCCAGCCCGGGGCAGATGCAGGAACATCTGCCCAGCTGGCACACGGCTGGCAGAGCTGGAGCTGAGCCCGCCCTGGGCAAAGGCTCTCTGGATGCTTCAGTGCTCCCTCAGCGGCTCCTGGGCACACGGCTGGGCAAAAAGGAGAGCCAGGCATCCCCTCCCAAATGTTCACTGCCAGCAAACCCTGTCCCTGCACAGGGATCCTTAAACCCAGCCTAAACCCAGCTCAAATCCAGCTTAAACCCAGCTCCTGCCTTATTCGTGCATTTCCCCCCCCTGCTCACAGAACAGTCCCTAAACCAGACATTCTCCCACAAAAAAATGTTTACCAAAAATTCCAATTTCCAGCACTGCCTTGGTACGGCTGGTTCAGGTGCTGTGGTTGTTTTGTTTATTGGTTTGGTTGTGGTTTTTTTAATTTAAACAAGATTATATTTTCTTACAGACAAATCAGCCAGGGATTGAGGGTTCAGTGGTTTGCCCACCTACCACTGCTCCTGCAGTTCTAATTGGAACCCCATTTTCAAGCAGAATTTGGTGCCATCAGAGCAAATTCTTATTTTCTCCAGTTCATTTGTTCACACTGAAGCAGATGAACATTAGTTAAAAGCTCGCTCCCAGCTCCAGTTCCAACCTCCTGGCTCGTAACACAAGATTTTGAGAGCAGCTTCTTGCATCCATGAGAAACTGCTCCAAGCTGGTTCTGAAGGATTTGACAGGGATCTCAAAAAAGAGAGGAAGGAGTCCTTTCAATCCTGGCCATTGCAGTTCTCTGCACATCTTCAGACACTAGCACAGCTCAGGGATAGGGAGATTTTCTCCATTTTCCCATTTTTTTTCCCTGGCAGAGATGAGGGATTCATCCTGCCCAGTAGAGGATCCACCCCTCTAAGAATTCCCTAAAAGAAGACATGCCCTGATCTATGGGAAACCTCATACAACCAATATATGATTCTGAAAACATCAGAAATTAGGATTATTCAAGCACAGGAAAGAATCAAGCATCCAAAGTTAGCAATAAACCGGGCTGGGATCTCTTCTAAAACAATTCAAATGGTTTAAAAACATTTCCCACCTACAGCTGAGAGATCTGCAAAATTTTCACCGGTTTTGGGGGGAGTCTCCCCTCTCCTGGGTAAAAATCCAACCCTTGGTGCTCCAGCAAAACCAGAATAAGCTGGTTATCCACAATTACCTTTTATAAATAAGAAGAGATAAGGATGAATACTGGTTTAGATCCCAATATTTAGACCTGCAGAGAGAAGTACAGCAGTCAGTAACAGCACGCCCTGGGCCTCTTCAAATTTCAAGATCACAGAATCGTGGAGTGCTTTGGGTTGGAAGGGACCTTAAAGCCCAGCACAGAATTCCTGAAAAGAATTCCCTAAAAGAGCCTGGAAACAGATCCACCCCTCTCACCACCCGATTCTAAACATTCTGTACAAAATCTGGCATCCACTCATTCTTCTCCAATGGACTCCAAATTGGAGCCGTGGGGTGTGGCTGTAATTATTCCCCCCTGTTAATGAGGTATCTCGCACATTACCTGACAAATGCCCACGTGCTGCTGGGGCTCTCCTTCCCCGTTTGCACCCTCCTGAATTAATTTCATTAGGAAGCACAATATTCCCAGCATTTATTCCTCACTTCCTCTCATTTGTATAAATATGTTGCTCTGCCATGTTCTCTAATTGCTTAACATCTGCTGGAAGGAAGAGAAAATAAACACATTATGGCAGGAACAAACTGTGATACCCTTTACAAATCAGAGTGGACTGAGAATTCCAGGAACACCACGGAGTGGAAGCCGTCCAGCCATGAAGGGAGGAGGCTTTGGGATCGAGATTCCTGAGACCAATCAGCTCATTTTTGGTCCAGGCTTGGAGCTTGGATGGGCTCTGTGCATCCAAGCTGAGATTTTCCATGATTCCAGCTTCCTGGCAGTGATGTTTGCCCAAAACCTGGGACATGAGAGTCCAGCAAAGCCTGACAGAGCCATTTTCTCCTCAGCCACTGCTCTCAGCATCCTCAGCACTTACTCAGCTCTTTCACCAGCAGCTGCCTGTGCCAGCACCCATTTATTAAATTTATTAAATCAACATTCCGGGGGTCAGGGCCAAGGGATGATCAAGGATTCAGGGGGAGCTGAAACCCCTTTCAGCTGAGGGATAATCCCACAAAATCTGGGGGCAAACAGGAGCTCCAAAATCCCTGAGCTTTTCCTACAGTGGAGCACACAGCTGCACCCCAGGTCTGAGGGGGCTTTGGTGGAATTTACTGAAAAATCTGGCAGAGACAGGCTTGGACCAGTACAAAACACCACAAAAATGGGCTAGAAGCTCCTGCTGGAGCAACAGAAGGGTGAAAGAGTCTTGATTTCATTTCTCCTGCTCCTCTCTCTCTCCTCTGCTCCAGCCTGCATTTCATCTCCTGTTTAAAAGGAGAAAACAAAGCCTAATTTTAGCTAAAATATGAAGTCACGGGGTGGAACGTGAAGCTGCTGTACATTACCTGTACAGCTCAATGTCACTGTGACAGAGCTGACAGTGCACTTGCATTTTATTGTGTGATTTCATGAATGACTATTAACCACTGCACTGAGCCCTGCAAACAGCAGCTCATTTCTGAGAGCTTTTATTTTTTCTTTTTTTTAAATGACTCCTTGCTGCTGCTGCCATTCCTTGTCTTGCTCTCTGAAGATGCCACTTATCAACCGGGGATTAAATTGTGTGCAAATGAAGAGTTTATTGACTTTAGTATTTTCCCCTCCATATTTTGTAAGCTGAAGCCAAACAATTCACCCAGAAAGAAGCATCTTGTAAAAAAAAAGGAGGAGGAAAGATATCAATGGCAAGAGATATTTTATCCAAAATACAGCTCGTGGAGCCTGATACTCCTGGGCAAAGTCAGGAGGCAAAAAAATGGGGGTGTTATAATGTAAATCAACTCATGTGGTGACAATTTTGGGCTCTGCACCCCCTCTATATATTCATGAAACCCTTTTTGTCCCCTTCAGATGATTCTCATTCTCACACACCCCACTGACAGGGCCAGAAAACAGCAGCAAAATTCAATATAAACAGAATTATTTTATTCATAAATAAAGCTCCAGCCACCAGGAACACGAGTAGATAACACCAAACACAGAAACACGAGGAGATAATAGTGCAGATGCCAAGATAGGAGCATCCTTTAATTGTCTGGATCTGGCAGGGAGAACAAACTCCTGGGTTTTCCTCCAGTTAATGCTTTGTGTCTGGGCTGGGCAGCCCAGCTGAGGGGGGGGAGAGACAGCTTTGCTATCAAATTCTGGGTTTTAATGAGCAAAAATTATTCTGCCTCTGCTCTGCAGGCACAGCTCCAGGGGAAAAGCCAGCCCTGCCTGGCTGGGGAATGGCTTTTTGTCAGGACAAGTTAATCCTGTCCAAGGAATCCGCGTTATCTCGGCACCTTCGGGGAGCTCAGAAAGGGAACTCAGACTCTGGAGCATGGAGCTGGGATAAAGCTGAGTGAACCAGCCCAGCTCCTCCTGCAGCATTTCCAGCCTGGAAATCAACTGGTTTCACTGGAAACCCCCTCCAGGAACTGGGATCTGTGGCACAGCACTGTCCCAGCTCCCTCTGCCCAGGCTGGAATTTGGCAGCAGTGCCCAACTCTGGAGCACTGCACAAAGTGGGGGTAAAGCTGAGCAAAGCTGACCCAGCCCAGCTCCTCCTGCAGCATTTCCAGCCTGGAAATCAACTGGTTTCACTGGAAACCCCCTCCAGGAACTGGGATCTGTGGCACAGCACTGTCCCAGTTCCCTCTGCCCAGGCAGCACTGCCCAGATGTGGAGCAGTGCACAAAGTGGGGGTAAAGCTGAGTTATCCTGACCCAGCTCAGCTCCTCCTGCAGCATTTCCACCTGGAAATCGACTGGTTTCACTGGAAACCTCTCCTAGGAACTGGGATCTGTGGCACAGCCCTGTCCCAGCTGCCACTGCACAGGATGGAGCAGGCAGCACTGCCCCAGTGTGAAGCACTGCACAAAGTGGGAATAAAGCTGAGTAAAGCTGACCCAGCCCAGCTCCTCCTGCAGCATTTCCAGCCTGGGAATCCACTGGTTTCACTGGAACCCTCTCCTGGAACTGGGATCTGTGGCACAGCCCTGTCCCAGCTGCCACTGCCCAGATGTGAAGCACTGCACAAACTGGGGATAAATCTGAGTTACCCTGACCCAGCTCAGCTCCTCCTGCAGCATTTCCAGCCTGGGAATCCACTGGTTTCACTGGAAAAGCCCTCAAGGAACTGGAATCCCAGTTCCCAGTTGTTAAACACTTCCCAGTTCCCAAACACAGTGCACTGTCCCAGCTCCCTCTGCCCAGATGTAGAGCAGTGCACAAACTGGGGATAAATCTGAGTTACCCTGACCCATCTCAGCTCCTCCTGCAGCATTTCCAGCCTGGGAATCGACTGGTTTCACTGGAAACCTCTCCTGGAACTAGGATCTGTGGCACAGCCCTGTCCCAGCTCCCTCTGCCCAGATGTAGAGCAGTGCACAAACTGGGGATAAATCTGAGTTACCCTGACCCATCTCAGCTCCTCCTGCAGCATTTCCAGCCTGGAAATCGACTGGTTTCACTGGAAATCCCCCAGGAACTGGGGTCACTGTCCCAGCTGCCACAGCCCAGCTCTGGGCAGCCTCTTCCTTGCCAAGGGTCCATCCAACCCACCCACGGAGCTGTGGATGCCATCACCCCCCTTTTGGAGCCCATTTCCATCCAGAATTCCGTGCTCACCAGGACCATCTCCTGCCCAGAGAACACCATTGATATGAAAAGGAATCCACGCAGAAAGAATTTCAATAACTTTTATTTTTCCCCCATCTTGCCCTCCTGGCTTGGTCCAGGAGCATCAGGCTCCAGGAGTTGTATTTTGGATAAAAATATCTTTTGGAATTGATATATTCCTCCCTCATTTTTACTTCTATCTCAGGGAATGGTTTTGACTTCAGCTTCCAAAATACGGAGAGGAAAACACAGAATCAGCAAACATCTGCACACAACTGAATCCCCTCCCTCTACATTTTCCTTTTCAAAGTGGAGGCACCACTTCAGCTGAACTTGGGGGAGTGTTTGACATCCAGCTCACTTTGTAATAAATCTCTGAGGGAGGGGAGTGGAAAAGAGGCTGGAACACGTGTCTTTAAATCCATAATGGATGGGAAACACTCATCAGGATGTGTGAAAAGTGGAAATAGTTTGCACAGTAAAACCTGGCTGCTTTAAAACCTTTCCCTAACATGAAAGTCCCTTTTTTTATTAGTTAAATATTGATGATTATTGTAGAATCCTGCTTGGAGTCAGCTGGAAAGGTGCGTGGGGCCTCAGCAGCTGCTACTGAGAGAAAAATGCAAACATTTACTCAAAAAATCGGGCAGATTTTCCAGCTAAGAGCAGGATATTGGGAAGGAATTCCTCCCTGTGAAGGTGGGGAGGGCTGGAATGGATTTCCCAGAGAAGCTTTCTGGGAAATGGATTTCTGGATTTCTGGAAATGTCCACGGCCAGGCTGGAGGGACTCTGTCCAGGGACAGGGCTTGGAGCAGCCTGGGATAGTGGAAATGTCCCTGGGGGTGGAACTGGATGAGTTTTAAGGTCTTTCCCACCCAAAGCATTCCAGGATTCCATAAAACACCTGCAGAGCCTCATCAGGGTTGGCATCAGCCAGGATGGGCACCTCCAGCTCCAGAGCAGCCACCATGCCCCTTTCCCTGCCCTGATCCCAGCAGGAGAATCCTTGCCCTGGGGGAAAATCCTTCCACTGAAACCTCCACGCAGAGATCCACAGGGACTGCAGGGAGTGCCAGCACTGGTGAATTAAAGAAATCAGAATATTGATCTAATATCCATGTCCATTTATTAATGGACAAAGACTTTTTAATAGTTTGGAGTTACAGAGTGTGCGTTTATTTGGTTGGGCAGTGTGTGGGATATTTCTTTAATGCACAGTGAGAAGTTTCACAGGTGATTACAAAGCTTTTATGGACAAAAATGTTGAATATACAAAACACAAATGCACATTCATACTTTTGTCACCTCCCCTTCTCCGTTTCATACGTTAATTGGTAAGGAGGTTATTAAGTATGTGTGGTTTGTTTCTTGAAATGAGTTGGGGGTCTTTTTATGAGAAATCAATTAAAAAGATGAAGTAAACTAAGTTTTCTTTGCTTTGATTTTTTTATTTTTTGGGTATTCGTGACAAATTTTTGGTAGAGTTTGTAGCTTTTTGCTTTTAATTTGTTTCTTACTATGGGGAAGTTGGTTATTGTCTATAAAACTGATAATGAATTACTAAATTTAGTTTATTTTATTCAGATTTGGCTTTTGTTGGGTCTTTTCAGCTGACACAGCATCTACTTGAATTGTAATTTTAACTTTTCTAAAATTTTTAATCCTTCACAATTAACATTTCACTGGAGTGGTGAAGGCCACACAGAAACATCAACCCCCTGCATCCAGGAGGGGAAAGATTTCCTCGGGTCCCGTGTTCTCTGCATGCCTGGCAGGAACACATCGTGCAATTCACCTTCAGCTTACAAATGGCCACACAACGGGGAGGGAAAAAAAATAATGAAGCTGAAATGCAAACCCTGCATTGGAAGCCAACCATGAAAGAGCAGCTGCAGCCAGGGAAGGGCTCGTGCCCAGTCACAACTGGGGGAAACTGGGGGCCAGAGCAGCCAAAACAACCCCTCAGAAAGGGAAGAGGAGCTGGTGGGATAAATCCCACCCGCCAAATTCTCCGGTTTGGGCAGCAAAAGCTGAAGGCACAAGGGTGGGAAGCACTTGAACAGTCAGGACCTGCAGCAGACCCAGAGCTGACTCCAGATCAGCTCCTGTTTGCTCCTGTGGCAACAGGGAAACTTCAGGGGAATTACTGGAGTAATGCTGGGGAAAAACACAACCAGGGCCCTGCCAGCCCAGCCCAGTGGCACACAGAGCCTCAGCTTCCATCCCTGCTCCTTCACAGGGCTCCAGGGAGCACCAGAGCTGTCCCTTGGCTGTCCCAGCAGTCACAGACTGGATTGGGGTGAGAGGGAATTTAAGGATAATCCCACTGCACCCCCTGCCATGGGCAGGGACACCTCCCATTATCCCAGGTTGTTCCAAGCTGGCCTTGGACACTTCCAGGGATGGGGCAGTCACAGATTCTCTGGGAAATCCATTCCAGCACCTCTCCTCCCTCACAGGGATGATTTTCTCCCCCAAAGGGAAGATTTTCTTCATCTAAAGGCCATTCCCCTCTCCCATCACGCCATGCCCTCATCCCAGCCAGGCAAACAAGCAGCTTCTCCTGCCTGGATTTGCTGTGGGACACCTGAACCCAAAACACTCCCAGGTGCTGCACAGAAGCCAGGGAAGGATCAGAAATCCTGGGAGGGTTCTGTTCTGGCCAGGGGCACCTGTGCAACCACAGCTTTGCTGTATTGGCAAAAGGAGAAATCACAAACACAACCCAAGGGCTGGAGAGAGCAGCAGCCTGAACAGATTTGGGGTTGGACTTCATGGGTAAAAACACTCCCCAAAAACCCTCACTTGGATTAGGACTCCTTCCATCCTGGTGTGGGAATGCAGCAGTTCTGGGCACCAAAACCTGGTACGAGACTGTGGGAGCACAAGATTCACCTCCGGCTGCCCTGGAGGCTCAGGGACCCGGGCAGGGGTCTCAGAGACCCTGGCACACAGCCCCAAACACCTGTGCTTTGGATTTTAGCCCCTGGGAACCATTGCCAACCTTAAAAGAAGAATTACAGGGCACAGGAGTTTGAATAGAGCAGCAGTGAGTTTGTCACAGGGTGTAAAAGCAGTTTTTGGGTTTTGGTACAGGGGGTGGGTATTGCCAAGATGGAGGAACCTCGTGGCTTTTGGGCTTCTTCTTCTTCTTCTCTCCATCTTCTGGGTGACGGGGACATGAGTGATTGGTTTAGAGTAGAAACTGTCTAATGTAGAGAATAGGTATTGGAGACAATCAGTAAATAATCTGTGTGTAACTTTTAGTATAAAAGATAAACACCCCCTCTGAGGGGGGAGAAGGCTTCGAGTGCCCTGCTGGAAGGAGCTGGGCAGGGCAGAGAGAAAATGTTTGAGATAAGAGAGAATAAACAACCTTGAGAACGAGACCTGAAGAGTTTCTGCTCTTTTCTCCCATCTCGGGTGTGGAAAAGGACTTTGCTAGCTCGGGGAATTTCTGCAGAACAGCAGAGAACCCGACACAAGGCCACCAGTGTCCCCCGTTCCTGTGGCCAGGAGCCATCCCAGTGGGAAAAGCAACCCCAAAAGAATCCTGGAGAGCTCCTGAGCCACCTCCCAGCACGGTGGATGCTGCCAGGGGGGTGTGATGTTTCTGTAAGAGCACATTTCTCACCTGAAGTGCCTCCGGAACCCTTCCACCGCTCTGTGTTTAAGAATGCAGCTCCCCAGCCCTGCAGCAAACACATCCCTGCCTCTCCGGACTGCCTGTTCTGGAAGGAGATCTGCTATCAGCTATCAATTGCAGTAGCAAGCATCTAATTTGACTTTGGCAGCAAGATGACAGTGTCTTGAATGCTAAATTACATCTGCAAAAAGGTCAAACCCCATGGATACCTGAGCATTTACATAATTCAAACAGCTCATCATCAGTTGCCTCCTTTTTTTTTCCTTTTTTTTTTTTTTTAAAGCTACTCCAAGGCAATGAATTTGCCATGACTTTCGGGAAAGTGACTTTTAGTGGGTAATGTTCTTGGGTTTGACCTTGTTTCTACGGTGTTAATTACTGCCATTATCAACTGCTTGCATCTTCAGGAAAAAAAAAAGGCAATTAGTTGTAGGAATCAGCCCTCCCCTACACTGGTGCTAATAAAGCCGAAACCCCTGCCCTGGGAGGAACAGTTTTGTGCAGCCTCCCATCACCTCCAGACCCTCCTCCCTTCATAAAACCACGCGGAGCTGCTCAGCAGACTGGAGACAGAATCATTTCTCAGCAGTGCCACCGATTTCCTGCGCAACTTTTCCCAATTCTGATGCAGAAAACACTCAGCGTAATGAGAGCGGATTTCTGTCCCTGGCCACGGCGAGGAGCAGAGTCAGGGCTTTCAGATCCCATTCCCATCGGGTTTTGTGGATAACAAACACCACTGATTTTCCACCTCAGTGCCTCAGTTTCCCTCCTAGCACAGCCCAGATTCCAAGGATTCCCACCCTGAGGGCAGCTCACGGCTGCTGCCCTCCTCCAACTTTCCCCCACTGTTCATATTTGCAGATGAATTACGGCTTTGTAATTAATCTTCTCAGGTTTTTTTGTTGTTTTTTTTTTTTTTTTCCCTAGCTCTGTATGTTAATCACCGCGATTATTTCTGGTAATTCCATTTTGTGAATGCTCCTGGAAGCGCAGAGCAGTGGCTGCGCTATCTGAAATGAAATCTCTGCTCAGGGAAGGCGGCGAGTGCAGGGCAGAGGCTTTGGGAGCAGGGATGGAACTGCAGGGAGTGCCCAGCACTTGTTCCTCCAGAGCCACGGGATCAGCGAGGCTGGAAAAGCGCTCCAAGGTCACCAAACCCAAGCTGTGCCACATCCCCACCCTGTCCCCAGCCCGGGCCACTGAGCCACGTCCAGGCTCCTCCTTGGACAGCTCCAGGGATGGGCATTCCGAACCTCCCTGGGCAGTTCCACGGCCTGACCAGCCCTTCCTTACAGAAATTTTCCCAAATATTCACCCTGCCCCTCCCCTGGCCCAGCCTGGGGCCTTTCCCTCTCCTCCTGTCCCTGTTCCCTGGGAGCAGGACCCAGCTCCCCTGGCTGTCCCCTCCTGTCAGGAGCTGTGCANCCTGTCAGGAGCGTTGCAGAGCCCCCCTGAGCCTCCTCTGCTCCAGGCTGAGCCCCCTCAGCTCCTTCAGGAGTTTTCCAGCCCTTCCCCAGCTCCATTCCCTGCCCTGGACTCCTCCAGCCCCTCCAGGGCTCTCCTGCCATGAGTGACCAGAGCTGTCCCCAGCAGTGGAGGTGGCCTGGCAGTGCCAGCACAGGGGACAGTCCCTGCCCTGTCCTGCTGTCACACCGGTGCTGATGCTCTCCCGTCACTCCCAGCAGGAATCTCTCCCCAAGAGACTCTTTCCCTCCTCCCTCACAACCCTGGGGGAAAAAAAATAAAAACAAAAAAAAAAGAAAAAAAACCAGGACAGGGTTTGCTCTGAGCTTGTCCATTCACTGCTCAATGAGGAACAAAAGCTGCAGCTCCTCCCCAAACTCCAAACCCCCTGAACACCTGTGCCATGGAACCCCCAGCCAGCCCCTCCCTGCTCCAGCATTCCTGCCTGTCACCTCACACAGCACCTGTGTCCCACTGCCACCACGAGATCCCCTCGAGGTCCCACCAAGC
This sequence comes from Thryothorus ludovicianus, assembly GCA_013397245.1. Taxonomy (NCBI): domain Eukaryota; kingdom Metazoa; phylum Chordata; class Aves; order Passeriformes; family Certhiidae; genus Thryothorus; species Thryothorus ludovicianus. Next base: position 11,285 of record VZTB01000664.1, read on the forward strand.
AGCCTCCTGCTTCCCTCCAAGCCCATCCCAACACTTCAATTCTGCCTCTCTCTCTCCCAACTGGGAAAAAAAAAAAAATCCATTTTTTTTTAACTTGTCCAAGACCTGAAAACACGCTGGAAAGACACGGTTAGGGTTAATAAGTATCTCTATCAATAGAATATTCAATCAGTATGAATAACCATCAGATCTCTCCCCACCCTTCTGACTGATGATAGCTAAATTACTTCTAAATATAGCCCTTAAAATCTGCATTAATCCTGTCTGCTCAAACACGTTGGCTTTATTGACAGCATGAAGATATAAGCCAAGCACCTGCATGGAGCACGAGCTTATAAAATAGGAAATAAGAGCAATCCAGATGAAATGCAACTTCCATTAACCTTGGCTTTTTGTTTTCACTTCTCTGAATGCTCACAGTGCCACCAAACAATCATTGCATTGCAGGCAGCTCTGGACTCCAGCCCTACGGGAGAATTGCAGAGCAGAAACGCTTCCATCCACCTTGGAGGGAGGTAACAAGAGGGAGAAGCTCCTCTTAGGGAACCAAGAGGTCAAGAACATCCGTGGCTTGATGGACTTCCAGTGTTCCCAGTAAAGCTGTGTCCAGCACCGGAGCCATTACAGCACCAAAGTTGTGCCACAGACAAAAAAAAAATCTTTCAACTAATTTAAAGTGGAAAGGTTGATATGTTTATTCAGCGCTGGAGCACAGAGGACTATTGTCCCAAAGACATGTCCTGAGTTTACAAAGCTTTGATTCTCTGTTTATTTCCAAAAATTATGTATATTCATAAAGTTACCTAACACGCCTGTGCATATTCATCACCCGTGCCGTGTGTAAATGAGTCGGGTGTTTGTTGCAGTTGTGCAGTTCTCTCTTTAATTGAGGTGGTGGTCCTTTTGATTTATATATTTATATATTTATCTATCCATAGTCAGTGCTCATGTGGGAGAGATAAAGGAGTCTTCCTCCCCACTTTGTCCAGTTTCCAGGTCTTCGTGACCCCTTGGTTATGGTCCAGGTTCTTTCTTTGGCTCTGAGCACTGAAAGTTTTGGTTTTCTGATTTCTTAAAATGCTAAATATCAGATACATGATAGATTGTCATGCTCTATACCTATATATTAATGATTAAACCCTTAATTTCTTCTTTGATCTTATTATCACGCTAGGCCCTGCTATACAACGTGTTGCTTACATCTTGTTGGCTTCATTTCTAATTCCTAAATTTTTAACCCTTTGACTCACCATCAGGAATAATTCACTTCCCAGCCAAAACCATTCCCTCTGTGTCCTGCTTTAGGACAAAAAACCATCAACCCAGGACACTCTGACAAGCTCTGAGAGGTTCCTGGAGAGCTGGGAGGTGAAAGGAATCTGATTTTATTGACCACATCTGGCAGTGTTTGTGTTCACCCAGGATGGCAGCGCCCAGATTAAGCCACGGTCTCACTGCTCCTACCAGGAGTAAAGAATCAGAAAATCATGGAATGGGTTTGATGCCTTCTGGAGGCTGAGCTGGAACAGAGAGCAGCCAGAGCAAAAGGATAAATTGGGGATTTATTAAAAGGCCTCAATGGACACATCTGGGCAGCACAAGATCCCAGCTGGGCACACTCAAGATGCCCCAAAATGGTCACAAAATGGGTGACTGATCATGAGATCCAACACTTTTATAAGTTCTGCTCCGTTTGCACATTGGAGTTAATTGTGCAATTACAGCTCCAGGTTGTGCAGCTCCATCCTCCTGGGTTTTCCTTCTCCCTTCACCGTTGGTTTTGTTCTTGGGCTGAAAGTTGTCCTTGGTGCCGAGCTGGAGCAGGAATTGTTTTGTCTCCCTGCTCTGTGAAGAGAGCTCAGTAGCACTGAATATGAATCTTAAAACTGCCCAAAACCAGCCCAGAATATGAAAAATATAAAAGTTAAAACTTAAGGCATCAGGTTGGGTTGGAAGGAAGTTAAAGCCTGTCCCATTCCACCTTCCACCATCCCAGTGTGTTCCAGCCTGGCCTTGGACACTTCTCTGGGAAGAGCCACAGAAACTCCTCCCTGCAGGACTTAGAGGGCAGCAAACCCCAAGGGATATTCCAAGGGGAACATTTTTGGAGCCAGAACTCCAACTTTTGGGGCTGGATAACTTCAGGAGCAGGTCAGGCTGGTTCCCTCAGCTGGCACAAGGCCCACTCCAAGCCTGTGGAAACATCTGGAGTCAGTCCCCTTTGGCTCTGCTGTGAATTACAAATAATTCCATGAACTCCTGGAGTCACAGCAGAGCCAGAGGTGAATCAGGCCCTGCTCGTGCTCCCTCCGAGGGCAGCCTGTCCCTCACACCAGGGTTAATGCACACTGCTGGGTGGGAGCTCTGGGCTCCTCGCCATCAGGAGTAATTGGATTGCAAGAAAAGCACAGATCTGCCTGCAAATAACATTTTTATCAATATCTGTCTGTTTACAAGTGTCTGTCGTAACCTTCAAATACACTTAAATAACTCATTCATCCAAGCATCGAGCATGTGCTAGGGAGAAAAATTCATCAAGCAAATGCAAAACTACTGCTCCAGTTTGTGCCTTCTGAGGAAATGTTCATCAGAGAAGCTCTCCTTGCCTGGAAAGGTCCTGGAGATCCAGGGCTGAGTGGCCAAGGATTCCCAGCAGAGGAGGTTGGGGCCAATGGAACAAAGATCCAGCCCAGAAACAATTCTGTGTTTCTTTACAAAAGAGTTTATTTGAGATTTGCTGCTGCCCTGGGAACATCTCAGCTCAGTTCCATCATTCTCACTCTCATTTCAGGCTGAAGAATTACCCTGGTCAGAGTAAAAGCTCAAGGTTTCATCTGGATTCTGACGAGCAAAGACAAACTTGAAGCGAATCTTTTAGCCCCTCCCAAACCAGACAGAATCAAACCTTCTGCTCCCAGCCTGTTTCAAGCTCCAGTGAACCCAAATCGCTGCATCTGAGCTTCTACTCCAGAGTTTAAGTCTGTCAAAACATCCCTCAGGCCAGCCCAACCTGCACAGCAAGGGCTGATCTTGGAACTGAAGCCCCAAGTGATTTGTTTGCAATTCCCCCGAACTGTTCTGGCTGCAGGAATGCTGATGTTCCTCCCGATAAAATGCACCCCTGGTTATTTTTGGTCTATTATCCACGGCAGGTGAGGTGGCAGGAATGAAATCCAGGCTTTAGCAGCATCAGCACCTTCCCAGACACTGAGAAGGTTTATCCCAGTTCGATGTTATGGAATGGTTCAGGGGGAAAGGGACCTTCAGTGTCACATTTTTTGGATGTGTTAAAAAAAATTTAAAAATATAAACCTTTACATGCGTACTTAAAACTTCCAGAAATGAAACCATTTGAATCATACAGCTCATGGCACCCACTAAACTGCCCAGAACATGCAGTTTTTCCAAGAATTCAGGCAGTCATGGCAGGGTCTGAGTTCTCCCACTCCCCCAAGCCTCCTCCTTGCACTGGAAGAGCAATACTTGGAATTAACACCATGGCAATCATAATCTGCAATAATTTTTTGATAAAATAAAACCAACTTTGAGCCTCCTCCGTGAGGAGGAAGGCTCAGTTAGCACAGGGTTAAAATGCTTTCCTGAAGAAATACCCAGAGAAGGATGACTCCAGCCTGAAGGGAGCTGCTGGATGATTCCCACATCCCTGGGAAACAGCAATTCCAGCCCTGTCTGCTGTGCAATCCTTCCTGAGACACCTCAGTGCCACTGGAAAGGGCTTTCTGGAGGGTTTGTGACCCAGTGACCACCAAAGCAGCAGGAGAAATCCACCTTCTCCCTCCACAGCTTCCTGGCAGCTCCAGAATCCCTGGAATCCCACAACTCCTGCTTCCAGTGAGCAAAGACGGAGAAATTCTCATAAGCAGAGGCTCCAAAAACCACAAGTGAAATTCCAACATAGCTTAAAAAAGTGTTCTAGGGAGGGAAAGGGAGAGGGAGAGGGAGAGGG
>VZTB01000666.1:0-28683 GCA_013397245.1 Thryothorus ludovicianus
TTATTCATTTCATTCATTATCTTCTGTAGCAAAACTCAGACTCCCTTCTAGGTAAAAAGGTCAGCCTTTCAGAAGAGCAGAAATATCTCAGATGGGTGTGCAATACCTCTTCCCCTTAGAGGAGGAACTTGGACCCACAGCACACTGCACAGGCAGGAACCCTACCTGGAGAAGAGAGTTGATCTATTCCCTATTTTTCATTAAGTATATTACAGAATGATAAGCAGCTCCCTTAGGAACTGCTAAAGTTCTAAGTAAACCCTTAGGAAAATTCCATTCTGTTTGTGTCAGACAAAGACTTGAAAGACAAGAGGATTCACATAAATTATCACATAAATTATCATCTAACTGCAGCTGCTCTCATTTTAACTTTAATACTTCATACTTGAGAGTCACAGAGAGTGGCCAGTAAGAATGGTTGTTTCTTTATGGTCAAGACATTTGCATAATAGGAAAGCACATCTCCATGCCAATCTTCAGCAAATACTTGTCTAAACAAAGCAGAAAACTCAATAGGAGAAACAAGAAAAAAATCACCCCAAGACATATTCTGACACTCTTCTTAACACAGTCTTCTTGAAGATAAGTTTAGGTGCAATCCAGAACAGAAAATATTTTGTCTTGGCATTGACATCCTAAACACCTTCATCTATGATTACTAGATCTTCTAGCAGCCTTACAGGTAACACAGTGTACTTAGTCTAGTTCAAAAGTGGTTTTGAAGCACATCTTCCAAGTATATCCTTTCTTACTGTGCTGTGCTTCACATTTTACAGACATTTCAGAGCACACAAGCAGAAAAGCTTTGGAAAGAAAAAAATTAAATACTAAGCCACTCAAATGACATTTTCCTGGACTTCACCTGATGCCTTTCAGTGACCAAGGGATATTCAGTCCATGTATTAGTCTACCCCTAGACCAAAGAAAAACCTGCTGAAACATCCAGTGCAGAAGCCAAGTCCTCACAATCAGTCTGCTTTCCAGTTCTGCTTCTACTGTGCCACTTTATTTTCTAGTATAGATGCAACATGAATGTACTCATCTGGGCAAATTTAAACCAATGTTATAAAAAACTTTGGAAGAATAAGGTTTGCATATTTGGATTAATCTTCATGTTTGTCTGAGAAGGTTCACTTTTCTAGCTGGACTTAGTGGGATTACGAGAACTAACTGCACAAATAAATACCAACACAAAACCAGCACTCAGTAAACTTGGAGTTGTCACATATGATTTACAGTGACCCAAAATGCTAGATCAGTTTTGAGTGGGTGGCAGCTTTAAGACCCCAGCAACTTAACATGCTTGGCTAATCTGAAGAGGGATGGAAAAAGGCAAGTGAGTCTAAAATAAAAATTAGTTGATCATGGTATATGCCAGTTGGCAAACACATCACTAAATACAACTAGAGGAAACAAAATTTAGTTCTTCAAGCAAAACTGAGCAAAGACCATATCTTCTGAATTTTACTCTTACACAGTTCCCCTGTTTAGTGAGAAGACATATCAGCTGTATATCTACTGTCCCAGTAGAGTTGCTTATGTCTCAAGCAGTAATAGCCATAAGCAGTTGAAAGTGCAGTAGAGAACATTGCTGTTGCTTCAGGTGGTAATCAAAGAATCAAAAAGAAAAGTTTTTCTCAGTGGATTTCAAGACAGCACAATGAAAGACTGTAAGATCTTTCTTTGTGTTTGCTTAATCCATGCTTGTTATGACCCGACTAGTGAGAGATGCCTGTGCCCAAATTAAGGTGCAAACAAGATCATATGCCAAGTTAATAGTACAGTAAATGTGAGGTAGAGAGAAATGGAAAAAGCGAGGGAAAGGGAAAGAGAGAGAAAGGTTAAGAAGAAGATAGTCACCACACACATGGATCCAGTGACAACACACTGGTCCTTCTTCACCCTGGGCTTCTCAGTGGCGTTCTTCTGGGTACCCCCTTTATACAGTCCAAGTCCTTCATACCCACAGGGTGGTAGCAGACGCCATTCCCATAATTTGAGAAGATAATGAATAAGACCACTTGCTTCCTTTGCCACAGTGGGAATTTCTATTTGCATGCATTAACCAGGATATGCTAACCACCATCTTGCTTCACAAGGCCTGGAATTAGCACCCTCCTGTCATAAGTTCCTCCCCTCTCTGCATTTGGCAAGTTCCCACTGCGATGGCTTATTTTATGGCAAGTTCCTTCTGTGACTTTGACAGAGTTTGAGACAGGCAACTGTGTTAAGTCCTTACAATACTGGAAAGTAAAATGAGTCTTCAAGTTGTCATTAGAAAATCAGAGATAACTAAAAACTATAACTAAGGTTGAATTCCCCATTAAAATGATTGAGAATCAAGAAAAATCTGATCTTTGCAGTTGTAACACAACAAAACCAAGCTAGACACCTTGGAAAAAAACCTTAAGAATTATTTTTAAAAGCTCTGCAAATGCCTTACTAAAAAAATCTATTCTTTTTAGCATTTCTAGCGTTAATGTCACTTCATGTAAAATAAGATTAACTGAAAATGTTAGAAGTAACGCATTATCAGAAGTTATTTGTAAGCTAACCAAGAAAAGACAAAGTCTAATATCAGAACTATATTGACCCAGAGTCCATCAAAATTCCTACTTGACAAAAATGTTCAAAGCAGATTCAACAAAATGAATTTTAGAATATCTATTTAAATAAGCTAAATTGAAACAAAAAAATCTGCTAAAGAAAACATCAAGTAAGAATCTCGGAGATGCCCTTTGTGGAATTACTCCCTATTTTACAGTGAGACAGCAAGGCTTAAGTGAAGTGGCACATCCATTTTCTAGTGAAGAGCTTCATTATATCATGTATGGCTTCAAATTAACTGCATCCAACTACAAGCTCTTCCCTCCTTCAAAAGATGCAGGTTGTCTAGGATTTGAAAAAAAATCATCCGATAATCATAACTTCCTAACATATATCACTTATGCAAAAATGTTAGGGTTTCTTTTTTATCATTATTTTCCACAGCTGAATATAGGGTGTCTTCTTTTAACATCCTGGTTTAATATTACTGATAAAAATACTTGTTAGTTAATATTATACCATATTCTTCTAAAATAATTGTCCTGAGAATAAGTGCCTCTGAGTCATCTTTTTATACTTGGTTTTGCATTATTCTCATATAATTTTGTCTCTCTTACAGAATATATTCTTCCCCATTTTGCATGATATTTTTTTCATTTAATTCTAGTAGCTAGATGCAAGCAAAAAAAAGCCAGCCTTCCTTTATAGGCTGTGGTGGAAAAAAACCAAGACCCCTAAGGTTGATTCAGTGTATCTAGAGCACCCACTAAATGCAGAGGATGATTCACTCTTCTGTGTCTCTGCTCCTGACTATCAGAGCTACCTTCAAGAAGCTGGCGAGACAAGATGAGACCTAATGCTAATGCCTTGCAGATATATCTGCATCATCAGCCAGCACAGTGCAACAGGAGCGCATCTGTAGAGCAAAACACTTGGTGTCAAGAAGCACACTTCCACACTAGATAAACTTCAGGGAGAGAGGGAAAGCACTGTTTCACACTTGCTGTAGTCTGTTCCTGCTGGCTGAATGCCCAGTAGCAGCTGGAGCACACTTAGGAGTGCCCCTGCACACTGGAGCTTGGGCCTGGCAGCTCGGTTTTATCGCCGGTCTCCACAGTCCAGGGCTCCTCCACAGTGAGAACCCAAAGCAGTAAGGAGGTTCAAACTAAGAGCATGTCCTTTGTCCAACCTAAAATACTAATACAGATATATCATGAGTCACTATTTGGGCTCTTTGAAATGTACTTTGGGCTTTCTTTTTAGGCACATTCAGTCAGTGCCCTGCATCCAGACAATCACAATCCCTTTTTCTCAACTGCCCACTCTCAGTATCAACACTGCATTTTGACCCTCATTACTTAACACTGTAATGTGTAATGTAATGTGCCTTTCATTAACAGAAACATTTTGAATTCATGCCCAGTACCAGCTGCCACCAGCTCTGCTATCCCTGTTGATAATATCCTACCAGGCACTTCCGTGGTTGTATCTGACACCTTCATGGTTTTATATACACATATATGTCTAAACCCCCTCTCTTGTGCTGAAGATAACTGATTTAAGAGAAGAACAGCAAAGGGAGAACAATATTGTTCACAGTGAAGTGGAAAGCTCTTAGCATGAATTGAAGAGCAAAAAATTCCAATGCTTCCATTTTCTCAAACACTTTATTCTTGCCTTTGACCGCAGTGAGGTTTTTTTCTCACTATTCTGGTTTTAAAAGCCTCTGATGAATCTAAGGGCAAAATATATTCGTTCTCAATAAGAAATCAAGCTAAACACAGTATGAGGCAAACTAAATTGAAAAGTACTCCCTGGGAAGAAAGTTAAGACTAATAATGGACACACTGAATTACCTGATGGTGAATCTCACTACAAATGTCACTGCTAAATTAGGCATCCTTTGTTTCTATAGGGAAGGGATTGCACTGAAAATTTAAATCCCACAAAGGCAACCATTGATTTTGGAAGATAAAGATTTACTAATAATGAACCCAGTAACAATATAACTTTATAGATATTTAGCAGCATAAGCTGCATGTCTTGTATCCTTTGGGAATGCACATACAGCCAAAGGTCATTCTGTTCTATTATTCATACCAGCATATTTCACTTAAGATGCTCTTCTACCACTCACAAGAAATAAATGTATTTGTAGAAATCAGTATTTTGCACAAGAAGAACAGTCACTAACATGTGCCTTCATTTCAGGAATGCTATACATCTAAGATTTCCAACCCAATTTCAGTTGGAAGCTGTTGAGTGATTCAGGAGAGATAAAGCAGTAATTCACAATATCTTCTGTCAGGAGCAAAGACAGAATTGATATTTATCTTTCCTCCTGCTCCCATATCACTAAAGTCTAATCTTCTCATCACCAGAAATAAAGGTTTATCTGTTCCCACATCCCAAGTCTGTATTGTCGCTTCATCCATGGCTCTTTCAGAACCTCCCTCTGACCATCTCCACAGATGAGAAGAGCACTGTCAGAAATCATTCCCAGCCCCTGAACTATCTGAAGTGAATTCACCATGTCCAGAAAGCACATGGGCAAGGCCAGCCATTGAGTGTCCCTACCCTCAAAACCCAGCAGCTCCCTCCTCCCCTTTCTATATCATCCCTTGCACTTGCAAGTCAGAAGGGATAAAGAAGTCTAAGGTAGAACTATCCTCCTCTTTACATACAAATATCTGTTTCCCTGACAGCTCTTTGCCTCTCAGGGGCTCCTCAGGACAGGTTACATCAGCCCTCAGAAGCAGCGGATCAGACACAGAGATAACAAAATACCATGTAAATTATATGCTTGCATCCAAGTGATACTCAAACCACCTCTGCAGCACAGTCAATGCCTTGAACTTAGGTCAGGTTAGACTGAGCTAACTCCAGCAGCAAGTTCAGTGCAAGGCTGAAGCACCTTTCCTGAAGTTAGGAAATTCTTTGCATGTACTTTACACTCCTGTGTTCTTGTCCAAGCCAGCTAAATTAAAGTTAACTTTGGGTACACCTTGGTGCACAGTCATAGTAACAGCTGTGCAAGAGTAGAAAAATCCTATATAATTTGTCTTTTCTGGTCCAATATCCTTCTGCTTTCCCCTTTGTTACTACATAACTGATGAAAAATGATTACAAAACATTTCAGTACTATTGGAAAGCATTTCATATATAATACACTTCTACACACAATTCATGTGAAACATAGCTTTAAGTACCTATTATAAAGATTCAAAGGAAGCTGGAATTAAACCTAAAAGCTCCAATACATATCTCTGAGAGGCTTTATATCAGTTTTCCATTGATATTAGTGTATTACTCCCAATTTACATCAGTGTAAGGAAGAACATACACACCCAAAGATTATAAAAACACCGAACCCATAAAGCAGGAAAAGAAAGAGCAAATTATATAAACAGAGGAATCCATTAAGATATGTATATAATTCCTGAATTTTTAGCATCCCATATCTTAATTTGTTGAACTTATTTTTATTACAAAATACTTTTTAACCAACAAAAATTTGCCTTATTAAACGAAACTAGAAGTTTGAGACTAAAATCTGTCAGAATAGTCCTGAGAGAAAGTTCTTCAGAGTTCATGTTTCACAAGTGGTTTTACATTTTTCCCTTGATATCTTTAGTATTGAGGTTTTCCCTGAAGTATACCCTAACTTCTAAACTCAGAGCTTTATAAATTTTACAGAATGTTTTAGTCTATTTGGTGGTGTTGTCAGCTCTGTTGGACCACAACAATCCTGTCTTCCAATACAAAATACAAAAGCCAGCAGTTGTCTGACATACAATAATATGCAGTGAATTACTACAGAAAGTAAGTATATTGAGAAAGGAACTGCATGATTCATGTCAGTTTTGTCCAAAATTGCACAGAAAGTAATTTTCTTTCAACATTAGAACATCATGCTAAAGCTTTTGGACCCTTACTTAGTGCTCTCTCTACTGGCTACTATAATGTGCCCCACAACACTTTTTTGCCTCATACCAAATAAAAAATCAAACAGAGAAAGTGACGTGTTCAGTGCTGTCATCCTATTTCATGCTTTCCATAAATACATGAAATTGGCTTCAGTGAGTGGTAGAAGTTTCAGTCAATAATTCAACTGAACATTTTAGTTTATCTAAATTAAAAGTAAAAAGATATTATGCCTTTATACTTGGTGAATTTTTAATCAATTCCCTGCAGCTATTATTTCCAGCATCTTTGATTTTGCTTACTAAGAACACTAATTGAGGTTCTACACAACAAATGTTTTGACATAGTAAACATTTGTTTACTACAACAACATTTAAAATATGGTGAACTCATTTCAGATAACAAACATGTATATGACAAGAACAAAAATTGTTCACAAGCATTCTTCTAATTGTAGGCAAGAACAGTTATCTCATATTATATACTATGAATTATTCTCATATAATAAATATAGAGATATTGCTGACAGTGTGTCCCAACTGGCAGCCCAGGCCTGAATATGCAGTGCAAGTTTCATCTCTCAACAGACTGAAGCTGAATAGCAAATATAGATCTTAAACTTGAGGAAAAAAAATATCTCCAGGCTCTAGTCTGCAAGATACATCTTATTAAAGAAACACAAGTATGCTGAGACCAAGATTTTAATCTGAAATTCAATATGGCCTGAGAAGACATACCTCACATTTGGGGGCTCAAATTAAATTTATCTAGGAGAAAACCTTTAATAGATATCTTCCTACAATCAATCTAAGGGCTGAAACATCCACCTGTGAACTATGTCAACTGGCATTAACAACAGGATACATTCTGTGAATATTTTTTTCTGGTTCCTATAGAGTCATATTTTGCATCCAAATCAGATATGGTGTGAAGAAGTATTTTGATACTGAAACTTGATTCCAACACACACTAGTCAGTAATGCTTCACCTCTTCTCAAAAGCTTTCAACCTTAAGTCAATTTTGATGTGTCATGAATAATTAGACTTATAAGATCACAACATTTCACTGTGTATACGATGTGTGTCATCCTAGTTATCCTACCCTATGGCTTCATTCTGCAGGTATTTCTTGTAATTTTAGTTACTTCTCAAAGTGATAATGCTGCCAAAACATATGAGATTACTTACCTAAGAAATGCAGTGCTTGAAAGCAAAGTAGTCAGATACATTAGACTCAGAGAGATGGACAGTGTATGCATAAAACGTGCTAAAATAATATGAAAAGTCTTTGTAAAGGTGAAGTAAAGGACAGATGCAGCACACTGCTCCAGGAGACACAGCTCCCACATCTACAGAAGGGGGGCCTTTCCATCACCCTCTATTGCCAAACTCTCCCCAGCTGACACCCTGCAGTGGCAACACGTTTCTGTGCACTCCCACTGAAGGATCAGCAATATCACCCCCTAGACTATGAAATGTTCAGCTAAATACCTAACACACGAGGTAAACAAAATATTTCCTTTCACATTTGCTTCCGTATAACAGCTTTCCCTTTTCCAAGTGTTAAATATCTCCCAGGGGACATTCACATTGCAAAACTTTGAGAGCAAAACAGAAGGTATGCTTAGCTATAAAGCTAGGTCTATCTGTGCAGCAGATCATTACCACCCCATGCAGCTTCTCTTAAAACATTTGCTCTTAGGAAAAAATTAAAAAATAAAAAGAAGTCCCTGTGCTCACCTTGCAGTAACCTTGTAACACAGCCTTTATGCCCTGCACTTCTGGATCACAAACAGCCATCTGGACTTGTGTCTTCCTCTGAGCTCAGTCCCTGTCCTGGGCCACCTCACAGTTGTTAATTAGTGGCACTGTCTACATGCAAAATACTCTGCCCATCATCATTTATATTATAAATGCCTTTTCCCCCCTGACTCTCCGCTATGTTCCCGCTGTTAAATGTCCTTCATTTCAAATTCTTTATGCTAGGCTTTGCGCCTTTAATAATACTTGAATGAAAAGCAATTTTAAAGCAATCCATACTGTCAGCGGTCCCCTCAAGCAAATGCGATTTCTCTTAGCTTTGCTTTCATGTCTGAGAAGTTTAAAGTAATTTTAAAAAAAAGGCAAAACAATAAATGTTTAAGGTCAGTCATTGAGCAACCCAGTTTTATCATTTCCCCAACAGCTGCCCATATGCTTGTGAGTTCTTACAGACCATCACCTTCCACTCCAACCTGAGTTAATCATTACAACCTTTAACCTGTAAGAAAAATTAATGTAACACATTACAAAAAGGAAGTTTTAAACATGGGAAGCCAACTGAAGTGAGTTAGTAATGAAAGCAACAGCTGAATGTCAACACATTCTGTTCTGATGATATTATATCAGCATGGCGGCATCAAGGTAAATGAGCATTTTTCTACTGAGGAATTAGGTAACCTTGAGAAATCAGCCAAATAAATCAAAAGCTCTTACAGACATAATCAAGAAAACTATTGAGAATGCATATTCTAAACAAGATCCTAGACTTGGATCCAGGAAAACAAGCTTTAGGGTTTCTGAGGTTCTTAAGTATCTCTGGTATGTTCCTCAAATCCAATGGTAATGATAGGTTCTTCAGATTCATATCATCACCTCTTTCCTGTTTAATGGTGAACCAATTTTAAAGGGCCTTCTGGTATCCAGTGCTTCTGTAAAGCTCACTTGGTGGGCTGTCACTACACCATGCAGTATACATAGTGCTCCTTTTGTCTCCAGAGGGGTGCCAACTTCTCCTCCTGAAATTTTCAGAACTCCTACTGGTTTCCACTGGAAAGCATATGGGACAGTAGCAGTTCCTGTGCAGAAGATGAGGGAACAGCCTTGCCTAAAGCAAAGTTCACTTATTCCCTCATATCTCTGATGCAAAGAAGTGGGTTCAACAAGCTTTATTCTACAGTCCTCTCATTTTTAGTGCCCACACAAACACTGGCCTTCTCCACTTCCTTTTTCCCTCCTATAGCATGTGCAGCCTGGGTATCTCCCACTCAGGGTAAACAGATTCAGTGCCAGCAGCAACACTGAGAAAGTTGGAATGTGTTACAGAACACTTTCAAGCCCTGCCTCCATTCCTAGGAATTTGCTCAGCCAGAAGCAGGATGTGCTCATATGTTCTTGAGCTTTGTGCTGCAAGTGTCAAGAGTCCTGGAGCAGCATCTCTGTCACCATGGCTGGGACCTCACCTCACCTTCCTGAAAAGATTGTAAATCTTGTTTTGTTTTGAAAGAAACTTATTTTTTAAGAAGCAGAACTTGGCGTCCCTCTGGAGACACCAGGAACATCCCTATTCACTGCATAGTGTAATGGCAGTCCAATAGGCAAGCATTACAGAAACACTGGAAAGAAAAACACTTCTTGAAATTGGTCCACCATTAACCAGGGAAGAGATGATAATAAAAATATGAAAGTCTAAATTTTGAATGCTTTCATTAGAAATTTATAATTTTATTTCTCATGGAGTCGCAAGACAAGAAAGCCCAGCATCACCAACACACTACCCCCCAGAAAGTCCCCCGCATATCTTGAGCCAGGGGATAACACTGTGCCCACATTAACTCTTACAGCAAAATAATTCATGAGGACATGCAAGAAAAGAGCTCTGCTGAAGTTTAAATTCCTTTCTCTTGGGTACAGACAAGTGTAATGATACAGCAGTGCAAATTAAATATTCTAATGCAAATCAGGCCTATTTCCGAATGTCACAGTGACCTGAGCAGCCACTCAGAATAAAATATCACCAAAGTTCCCTAAACCAAAGGAGAAGTCTAATAGTGCTCACGGCACACAGAACTGTAGAAATAGATTTTCTCCATCTCATATACAAATGCCCAACTCTTGAAATTAATTCCTCTGAAGGAAATGAGATAGCTAGCAGTTATACAAGAAACTAATAGGAATTTTAATAAGGTACCAAAAAAAACCCATAAAAACTTGTGACAGACACAGCTATTTGATATCTTGGGCATCATTCTGAATTTTAAATAATTAATTTTAAAACCAAACAAACAGTAATTGGGTTTTAATAATTGAGAGAACACCAGATAAGGAAACAATATCCAGTAAAGAGAAAAAGAAATTAAGAAGTAATGGAAATAGAAGGCTCAGATAACTTGAAATCGTAGTTCATATTTTTTTTTTCCTCCTGGGACTTCATACACCTTCATGTTCTTGTTTAGTTTCCTCTTATGCAAGGCTTCAGGGTTCTTGTGTACAGCTCAACCAGCATTACCATCTGACCCTTGTTCTTTTCTCATGCTGATGCAAATCAATTGACTGAGATTATGTCTAATTTTTTCCACTGTTTTTGAGAAAAACAGTGGTGTTCTTCTCAGGAGATGCCCTAAGTTAGATTCTAGCTTGCACAGCACACCTCCACAACCAGAAAGAATCCTCCACAGTGCACAGGGACTTTGTTTCCTCTTCTCCTACCAAAAAAAGATGCAAATTCTACTGTTTTTTAGTAGCATACACTGCAGTGAATAATCTAGAGTCATGTAGTTTTGAATCACAGTCTTTGAAAAAACTGAACATCTCAAAATCACTTGTGTCTCCAATAAAACATATTGGTCAATATTTACAAGAGTTTTTCCTTGTGATTTATCTCCTTAAATAAAATTTTCAGATTGTTAACATAATTTATCATTGGTCACCTAACACCTGGCTATCCCAGGCAGTGTTATCTGAGAAGTTAAGCAATGCAACCTTTAAGAAACTGAGTCTTCAATGTCCTTTGACCTTTCCTGAGAATCATTCTTCCTCTTTAGGAATGCTATTTTTCAAAGATTAATCAAGAGAAAAACATAAATGTCAGCCTGTTCCTCTACTACAGAGTTGGAGATACTGCTCCCCACTGCACTGCAAGAGTAGCACAATCATCCAGCTGTCACAGAGAGAAGCCACTCAGCTTTTCCATGAGATAGAATGGCTGTTTCTCTCCCCTACATCACAGCCTGGTCAGAAGAGTCAGCAAGCAGAGCTTTTGATGGGACATCAGCATTGGCAGCTCTCCTTTGCTAAGTTTACTTGCTCAGGCAGTCATGGAGATCACCAAAAGTAGAAGCAATAAGACCTAAATACTTGAAAGACCTTCTTTTCATGCATGTATGGGAAGACCTGGCAGCCATCCTACTTCCTTCACCACTGCTGCCAAGTCCATGCTGGCTGTCAGACTTACACCCTATTAAAACAAGATTACAGGAGTAAAAGCATTACCCACAACCACTTTGCAAGCTGTTTAGAGCCCTGCAGTGATGCTCGATCATCACCCCCAGGCATCTCACAGAGGTTCTCTACTGCTCTTCACTCTTCACAGATGATGCTTCAAAAACCTCTCTGGACTGCCCTTTTCAGGTTCTTCCCCTGCCAACACAGCCATCAGGAGCCCCAAGAGCTACACTCACAACCCCAGCAAGGCCCAGGGTTTATTCTCATTTCTGAGCATGGGTCACCTAGATCTTGCTTCAACCCTAGTGGCAATTTTTTACCCAGCACACACATTATAAAGCACACGGATACAAATAAGACAAGTTACAATCCTGCTTTCTTGACAAGATCTGTCTCTTAAAGTCTCTCCTGATAATAAGCAGAAACAACTACTCCTGGAAAACATTTGGAGAGAAATAACATCAGCAGCACAATGTAAATAATTAATGAAACCACTCTTGTAAGATTGCATTATGTAAAGAAGAATAAATCATCAGACAAGCACTAAATATTTCATGGAAGTTATTGTAAAGTTGGAGAATCAAGTGTCCTTCTCCATTATTTTGGAGCATGGAAAAGTCATCAATACATTTAAGAATTATCTCTCATCCCCTCTGCAGCACTGAAGGAAATGGATTCCCTTGAATTCTATATGTACTGTTTTCTACATCCAGATTTCTAGAAAGCTTATAGTAGGAATTTCCTGGGTGGGGGGAGGAAAAAAAAAGGAAAAAAATCACCACAAAAAACATCTCAAACAAACAAAACTAAAGCCACCCCTCACTAGAGGCCTTAATATGGCCTCTCAAACTGGGTAGTCAAAGATTGAGGTTTACAAAATTGTTACTGATTTCTTTAAACACTGACTCACTGAGCTAGTAATGAGCAGTTGCTTTGCTGAGTGACTATTGAAAGAAAAGACATGATTCGCCTCCCTCAGTCATACTTATTAGCAATAAATCTATCCTCTATAGAAAGAAACAAGGCAAAACCCAGCCCAACTCCCTATTTATAGTGTTGCCAAATGAACATTTAATGTGGCATCATCATCATTAATAAATAGAAACTCATGGACTTCATCCAGACATGTAACTTGCTCTCCAACTCATTAGTTTTTCAGGAGCAATGGATGTAGTAAGTGTCTTGAGATTTTTGCTATAGAACCTTATCTCTTAACATGCTGATAAAGTCTCAGTACTACCACTGACTTTTCAAAACAGAATTCTTGTAAGAGAGATCATCTAGAACTGAAGTATATAAATTTTCCTGTTTGTCCAGTTTATATTTATGTATTTTAAAATGCATCTTTTTCAGGTTTCCTTTTGTCACTCAGGCTCATTACCAATAGTAAGACTGCTATAGTTCCAGCATTTCCTTTGAAGCTTTTCTCTCCTTGTCAACCTTTAGCTGCTGCTTTTCATCCTACACTGAAATTCCAGGTCCTCTTCAGGCCTGATGAAACTAAGGCAGTGCAGTGTCAGGTGAACAAGCCAATATGGATTACAGCACCATGATTGTCTGCTTTGCAGCAGTAAGTGTAGGAAGCCCAAAGTAACTACGAATTTGGATTGAGATCAGTATTTGCACAGGGCCTGGACAAATCCCGTTTCTAATCTCCAGTCTACATTGAACAAAGTCAGTGGAAAAAAAATTTAGAGCTCTGAAAACATAAGAACTTTTTTTTTGCTGGCAGAGTCTCCACACTAAAACAAGATGTGGCCAGCACATTGTATTTCTAAGCTTCTGGCATTGTTTTAACTTGTATAACACATGGTAAAGCCATTATTATGGTAATTTTTACTTAACTAATAGATCAAAATAAAGCAAGCTGTGAAAGTTTTCATGGGAATAAAAGTGATTTTAAAACAACAACAGAAAATTCTGACCTCAAAGTAAATGTTTTACCTTCACTTTTTTTCTAGAGAACTTTTGATGGCAGGACAACTCATGGAGTTTTGTAATATGTAAAATAATAAATTCCACAAAAGTAGAATGTGTGAAGCAGAGATTGCTGAGTGTGTTGCAGAATAAGGACTTCACAATTAAAATTGTAAGGCAAGTATGTTTTATTTTATCAGCTGGAGACGCACGGGGGATGTTTTTGCTAAAGCACGTGTACCTGTTTGAGACAGGTTTCAGGTACAAATGCACATTGATCTTACAGATTTACACTTCTTTGCCTGCCCATTCCCTACTTGCCCTTCATAGTATAATTAGTTTTCTGTGTTGTCACACCTCTGGGCGATTGTGGGCCGGGGTCTCCAGGGTCCTTTGATGAAGTAAAAGATGTTTTGTGTCTTTTGCTTGACTTCTGCTTTGGGCAGGTCCACTGGAGGTCTGGCTAGCTTCCAGGTTTGCTCTGGCTAAAACTAGGAGCCTGGTTCTTGCTCGTTTCATAAATTACAAGTTTTGCTTTGTCGGGTTTTCATCATACCTAAGTTTTGCTTTACTGAGTTTTTACAATATACTTAAACTACAGGTTCTGCTTTATTTGGTTTTCATAATATACCTCTTATCTTTATGACTTTTACTTAGCAGCTAAATTCCTACGTATTCTGCTATAAGTTGTTTCTACTTAACAAGTTATGTTTCTACGTGTCTTGTCACAACTTGTTTCCCTATTTTAACAAATTGTTAAATAAGCCGTATACATTTCTGTTTCCCCTCTACCCATTTAAGCATATTATATGCTTCTAAAATTCTGAATTTTCATATATATATATGTTTCTCATATCAGAAGTAAAATTAGTTTAAAACACACTGGCAGTATATATACTTTCATATCATAATCATACAGATTCACAATCTCAAGCCTAGCACACAGACAAAGTCCTATTGATGCAATTTTTTCTTAAAAGCATGTAAAAGGGATATTGGGCAGTTGTGAGGAATCAGAGAACTTCCATGGTGGCATCAAAATATAGGCTTCAAGTCTGGAACCAAGCAGAAATATATACAGCAAATATTCCTGTAAGTCTAGGTGTCACAAAAAAATATGACAAAAATTAGAGTCCTCTTCCTAATAACTGAGTGAACACTTGAGCATAAACTCTGTTAGTTCAGCAGTTACTGCTCCAGTAGACAGCTTCGTGGCTGGACCGGGGAGGTCGTGGGTCCTGAGACAGCAAGTGCTGCTGATCCACCCTCATACAAAGGCGTCTGACAGCACCATGTTTCCAGTTTTTCCTCAGATTCATCAACTTCCAAAGCAAGATATTGATACCAAGAAGAGTTTTTACACACAAAATCACTCACAATAACATCATGGTAAATTAACAAAACCTTACTCCAAAGTGCTTGGTTACTTTTTCCCTTTTTCCTAACTAGACCAGCCCTATTGCTTTCTACCATCTGATCTTGCCCCCTTGTCTTGGACAGCTTTTGCAACCCTGAAATCAACACAATATTATATCTGCAGTTCATTATAAAGCCTGGTTGTGCCAGTTGTACTGGGAGGGAATAGGTCTAGTTTTCTTCCCTTCCCAATTTAGACACAAATAGGCAGCCAGGCACAGCCCAGGCCAGACTACACAACATCATATTTTACCTGAGCTAATGGGCTATAGCTAGTGCCACATGTGTTTTGTAGTAGGGCCAGATGCATTCAAACAAAATGCATTTTGGTCTCTGGTGCTGCTTGTTTAATCAGAGCTGTTATTCTCACTTCTCCTAAAACAAATTAGTCAAAACATTATTTTATCCAGTATGTAGTCAACCTCAGCTATGCCATTATCAAAATAAACCAAATCAATACCTTTGAAATTTTCATTTTCTTTGTTCAGCCTATAAGAGTCTCATCAAGCTCCTCCATATCAAATCCAATAGCCTGATTAACAAATTAATCATCATCATCACACAACTTCCAGCATAGCACAACACTATTATCTTGCTTTCTTTCAGCAAGCAAAACAGAAACCCACATGATCACATAATGAAGCACAAGTGAGATACAAAGCACTGAGCACATTTTTTGATATTATTCTGCAGAGAGCATGTGTGTTCAGCTGTCTTCCAACCAGCAAAGTGGGATTCCTGTGTCTGACTTGTTATTCTATAACATGGCATAATCCTAACAGGAAACTTGAGATTAAAATAAGCAAGCAAGGAACTGGACCATTTCCCAGAATGTTCTCTGAAGGCAATCTAGCCTCAGCAATGAGTTAGTAACCAAGAGATGATTGCTGTGGACTAAAGAATTAGCTAATAAAGCAAAAGTCTAATCAGAAACACTATTGCCAGCATTTTACTGACACAAGGCCCATTTGAATAAAACCCTTTTTAATCTCTAAAATTATTTTCACTTAGTCACAATGTTAATAGATTAAGAAGGCATAGAAAAAGAAAAGCATTACAAAGATGGAAGAAATATAAACTACTAAAAACCTTTCAAGGAACAAGAAGAAAAGTTCAATATTTTTACCAGATTATTGGTTTGGCTAAATTTAAACTAGTCAATGCCTTTTGCATTTGTGGACGCTGTACCAACTCACCGACTTAGAAGAGCGGGGACAAATTCAGACCTAGTTCAAGTAAGCATCACTCCTTAAGGTAGAACATACTTGTTCATTTTTTCCAAGGACAAATTCAGGCTGTTGGCCACACAAAAGCCAGAAAAGGCATTAGTGATTACATTTTGAACCCTAGGATTTTTCATTCTACTCCAGCTTTCAAGACAAGTGGCAGTGCCACCAGAGGGAAATATTAACTGAGCCATGTAGAAGACCAAAGCAGAAGAAGCCAGGACAGAAGACCAAAGGAATCACCACAGGAATAAAATACATTTATGCAGATGCTGTAACACCTATACTACCCTCCATTATTGCACTCTGTACGCTGGAGTAGCAAAAGCCAGGATGTAAGCCCAGAACCCCGGACCCTGGGTTCAAATGGTTCTCATACTTGAGATTTCTAGGTAGACCAAATATTAGTCCCTGATACAAGGAAAATTTCAAAATATTTTCAAATACAGGTAGTAAAATTCAGGAAGTGCCTAATCAAACAGCCTTAAGTCTAAAGAATTTGTCACGTACCCTTGAAATTATTTTCATTTCTAGCACGCCAGCATTCCAAGTAACAGAAACTGTCTTTGAAGATTTCCTTCACTGTTTCTTCCTCCCATGTGAAAAATGGAAAAATAATTACTGACAAATAAGAAGACTAAGTGAACAAACCCAGAGAGTTCAAGGAATTCCAGATTTTAGGTTACCAAAGGTTCACTGTACCCCTAGATGTGTGTTTACCCACAGTTCATAATGTACAATGACCACAAACTGGAAGACCAATCTGCATTAGATTTCAGGGGAGTTATGCAAGCTTGTAAGATTGTTTCAAGGAACTTTACCACATATTTATTCAGTTTTAATGGGTGGTTGAATAACAGTCATTACAAATCAAACATTTCTCTTTTGGTCTTTGAAAGTATTGTTCTTTTAACTACTTCCTTTCAGCTTCATCTTTAAAGGGGTGATAGTTTAGACTATTACTTACACAATCTGACATATCAGCTATTTGCATCCCTTTGGATACTACTGTAATTAAAAATGGTGCAATTTATTCTAGTGTAATTACTTCTATTTCCACTGAGAATAAACTTGAAGGTTCTAGTATGTTATTATTTTTTCTAGATTCAGTGACATATAAACTACTTTTTATTAACAGTCCTAAATTACCAGGAAGGATGCCAATAGCTACATATTTCATTCATCTTCCAAAAATCTTCAAAAAAATGTACATTGATTGACAAGAACAGCTTAAAATTATGAAACATACTACTAATCACTACTACAACAATGTAGGATATGAGTTTATTGTTCTGTTGACAGACTGTAGTAAGTTCTAGCTAAGGTAGCATAAAATTAAGAGATATCACAAAGGAAAGACTTTTTCAGGTAGATTAATCTTTTTCCCAAGGTAAAGAGAGACTTAGCAAAGAGTTTATGGGATTCACTTTAAAAAATAAATAAAAAAATTAATAAAATTCTTTTTAAAAACCAGCAAAACCTAACAAAAAAAAACCAAAAAAACCCCACGCTTTCAGCTTGAAACTCTATCCAAAGTTGATGACTACAAGCCAAAGTCTTCACACTTTTAGTCTAATCTTAAGTCTAAGAAACTTAAAGCAAAACATTAATTTGAAGGTTTTCCCTTCAGGCAGAATTAACATGTTAAACCCTTGTTCTAAGCTAATACATGTTTGTGATCATTGTTAATGCTTTGAAAACTAAAGCACTAAACATGCTTATGTTCTCACGCACCAAGGAAGCACCATTAGCTCAGGAATATAAGAACATATATCTGTACAGGTAGGCCAACTATTTTTACCATATAAAATTATTAAATTCCCAATTATTTTTGAGAAAATATGTTACCTATACTAATTTTTCCAAAGTAAATCTGGAAAAAATGTTTGGTTTTTTGTTTCTTATCCATTTTCCAAAGCTCTGTTGACACTTCAACATCTTTCTCATATTAACTGAAGCATTTTCAAAGGCTTCTGCAATTAGCATCATCTGCATATTTAACTAATACATTGTTTACTTGACTTCTTATATCATTTATAAATACGTTAAGGAAAATGCATTTAACATTTATTTCTAGAGTATTACTGGACATCTGTCCACAAGCCACTGCTTCTGGATTTATTGATTTTAAAGGATCCCTTTTCTGTGCAAACCAGTTTGGAGTTGAGATCCTTGTGAAAACCCAAATTTTCATTAAGAATGAACATCTGACTACAACCTCTTTCATTTGAGTTACCATAACTCATCTCTAATGAGACTATATTGTAGAGACTAGATTAATTGTTGAATCAATTGCTCTTGATAAAATTTACTCCTAATTACTTCTGGAACTAGCCAGGGTAATCACAGTTTTTCAAGATTACTTTCATGCATTCAAACTTGATGAAGATCTCTTTAAAGTTTTTCAAGTTGTGAGGAGAACAGGAAGGGAAACACCAACATCACTCATTCACCTGCTAAATGCATTTGAACAAGTACAGATTTGGCAAAATATTTACATTTCTTCTAGGATATGAAAACAATAAGAACATCAGAGTGACAAAGTATGCAGGAGATATTGCAATGGCTTTTATTGCACAGAAAATAACTAGTATGAAAACACAAGCAGACCTGGTTAAGATATGCAGGTAATACCTAAACTGACATCCTACCAGGTTGGGGGCATCATATGTTAGGAAACTTTTAGTCTGCTAGAGGAAAATCCATCAGACAGCACGAAGACTGCTCTGAAACCCAGAAAATCTCATATTCAGTGATTATTTCCTATGGTACCAATATATTGCAGAACTGCATTTCCAATTAAAATAACGAACACTTATTTGCAGAAGCACCTGATAGCTAGGAAAGAATAAATGATTTTAACACCTGAACTATTACACTGACTCCTGCCAGTTGTGTGTCACATGCACACACACCAGCCTTACTATAAACAATCTGACATAACACAAAGAAAGGAATTCTATGCCAAGGTGCCAGATACTTTGTTGTAAAATTCTGGAACTTTTAATTAACAGAAAATATTTGCCAAGTTTCAGAAGGCTAAATAACCAGAGTCACATCTAAATCACAGCCCTTAAAAATTGATCCATTATGGACTGACCTGGCTCTGAATGCTCTTTTCCATGTACTAATTAAAAAAAGTTGAGAGCTTATAGTGAGCTAGGCACTGGAAAAGCAGTAAAAACTGCTAATCTCTCAATCCCTACAAAAGTTGGCAAATTATCTTAATTGACTGCAGCTTCAAAGCTATGTCAGTATTTAAAATGATAGCACAAATGTTATTCCAATAACACTGTTTAGCAGAACCACATGTCACCAACATTATCCCAAATAATTTGAGACAAATCACACTTTGGGACAATTCAGAAGTAGTAGGAGATGTAGCTCCTCAGGTCAAATCTCACATCCAAACACCATCCCAAGGCAAATATAGTCACAAATTAGCCCTCATACACGCCCCTTTTTTCCCCACTATGACACAAACCTCACACAGAAAAAGATATCCACAGCAACAGCTGAAGGATAATTGTGCCAAGACAATAAAAAACAATAGTTCATGCTACAAGCAGCCAAGTTATTTCAGCCAGAAGCCTCTCCATGGGGAGAAGCACTCAGCCACACAGCTTCCTTGAAGCCAGCACGCCTCTAGCAGTAAAAGCATCCCAGAGCACCTATAGCAGGCTCACACCAGGGAGATTACAGCACATGCCATTGCACTCGCACACACCTTGCTCTGCTGGCCAAAGGGGAAGAATAAGCAGCCTGTCAACTTGTCTTTCAAACAGTTTGCAATTAGCCATTACCCAGACTCCAGAGGGCCTTTATGCTTTTCACTGCCTCCTCTCCATTGTGCCAGCAGAGAAAGAAAGATGAAGGCTCCTGTTTCCCTTGCTGAGCTGAGCCCAGCAAATACCCCAGAACTCTCACTCTCTTCCCAGCACCCGCACAAGAGCAAGTGTACAAGAATAAAGGTTTGTTGAGATGAATGTGCCACAGAACTGAACTGTTTATTCTTCTTTGTATCAAAAGTAGTAAACTTCAAAACAGCACTCTCAGACAGGACACTTGACAGAAAATTATACATTTAACAACATACAAGACAATGCATTACAGTTTTCAACTATTATCCAAGAGCCTCAAAGAACACAGTGCAATTGAGATGACAACAGAACTATGTCAATAACAAGTCTCTGCCTCGAAGACTCCATTTCTCATGGCCATAGCTAATCTTGTCATGGCCAGAAGTTCAATCTTGCACATGCAGCAAGTAGGTTTCACACATACCCCTCCAACTGAGTAGAAATACTAAAGCTCATTACCCTCCTTCTTCTACACACAGAGATAAATTAGTACAACTTTCTGAGATTGCAGATGTAGATATATTTAGAATCAATACCCTTCTGAACTGAAGAAACAGAAATAAGAACAAGAGTGATGGTTCCCTTGGGGCGTCCTCTTACTCATCACATCAAAATGGGTTTTGTGAAAACACAGTCAGTTCTGTCACAATGTAATGGCACAGGACAAGGTCAGGCATTTTTCACTACATAAGAAAACCTTAAGCAGCATAAGAGATTCTGAGCAATGGAAAAACAGGGTAAAAATACTCTTCCCTTGCTCAGAGGGGCTCTGCCACTGAAAATCATCTCAAGCAAAACAAGAAAATAACTTCAGGGTTGGAGTTGGCCTTATCTGACAGAACATTAGAAAAAGTAACCCAGGAGACCATCAAGAAAGAGGTGTCAGGATTTGGTAATGACAAACCTTTGACGGGCACAAACTTTTCGGAGGAGAGAAAATTGTAAATCCAACCTATCTGTACTTTAGAAACACATCTGATATAGTGCCACACAAGATCAGCCAAAATACAGAAAAGCAGAATTAGTGTGGTGTGACAGGCACTGCTGTTAGAAGCTGGGCTGAAATGCAGAAGGCCTGGAAGCAGAATAGCAATGGACATTGACACTTTAGGGCTGCCAGTGAAAATAGTGAGCAATATCAGTTCCAATACTGGGCCTGAGCAATCTTGACATAACCCACACACTTTTCCTTCTCAAGCAAGGGCTTGAATAAAATCTTTCGTATGTGCCCCAAAATGCAGCAGAATTTTCCTCCAGAACACCTAAAGAATTATGTGTTCCTGTCACTATCTAGAAATCTGTCACTTATTTTGCTTATTTTGGAAAGCAGACTCTATACAGAAAAGTCATAAGTTAGCACATAACATAGCTAAAATGTTTATATAGCACAGGAGGAAATCACAAACTCATAACTACCCAAAGTCTTCAAGATCAGGCCTAACTGAATATTAACACCTAAATTACATCTGAAAGTATTTGTAATTAAAACTGAAAAATCTTAAAAGTCTTTAAAGTTCACCACATCTCCACAAGTTTAAAAAAGTATTTAAGACAACTTCTAAATGAAGTGCAATTCCCAATATTATTGAAAAACTTTCCTATCTGAAAACAAAGGTTTATCACAAAAATGTCAACAGAACTTTAACTGAACAACCCTAATCACTGCAGCAATAAAAAAATTCACCAACTCTCGTATGTCACTTCACAGGAAACAGTTTCCAAATATATATATATATGTTGTTTTTGCACTTAGAGGCAAACAGCAAAACATAAAAATGCAGATAGAATTGTAACCGATATTAAGGATGGCAAAACAAGCTATTTAGAGCTATGAAAAGAGCAAAGCTGGAGAAGCTTGAAGTGTTCTGCAGAACAAGAGCTCTGCAAAGCAGAAACTATAGGCTAAATTATTTCATTTTCTTCTTCTATATCAAGCAAACAAAGGAAAGTGAGCTAGTTAATCTCCAGAATATTCTTATTTTTCCTTATTGTTCCATACCATACATGTCAGCTTCACAGATAAGCCTAAATCATGAATTTATGACCAGAAAAATAATTGTTGCAAAGAATCATTATACCAGTTATACGAACAAAATCAATATATTATGAAAGACATAGAGTAGGAGTAACAGATAAGCAAGAAGCTTTTAAACTCAAAGCTTTGCCTGTTCTCCAGACAGTACTTTAAAGACTAAGTTTTGACATAGTTTTACTGACAAATCCTGTGTTAAAGACAATTATCTATTTTTCATCCTCTTTTTTTACTTATAACTTTTAGGCTGACTTGACCTTTTCCTTTTCCCACAGAATAAATGAAACACATTTTTCCTATCGCTTAGCAAAATAGTTAAGTAATCAGAAATTCAGCAGTATGTTTTTTCTGGCAAATGTGGCTGTTGACACATCTTAAGTGTATGGACACAGCATTACAGGATATCTCATTCCCACATCTCTTCTCAGACCCAGGACTCTGCAAGAAGAGTACTTAGCTACATCCCCTGATGGGGATACTCTGCTTAAGACTACAAGTTCTAGAAATATTAATTCACGTACTTGTATGATGACATCATAGATTTACACAGATCCTGATCCATTAAGGACATGCAGTACCTTTTTTGGTGAGTAAGTTGAAATATGGGTTTCCTTTACTCCAAGAGCTGAAAATACAGACTCAGTAAAGTTCAAGTGATGCACAGAGACAGCAGCTAATCCAGAAGTCCTGGTACATGTTCCAGACTTACTCATTCAAATTTTTGAATAGTTGAATTGGTAGTTAATGACATAAGTGCTTTTCATTATGTAGCTCTACAGTTTCAATCCTTAGTAGATACATTAAGTCTGGATTAAGGGTGTCTGAGAAAGACAGTCTTGGGACCATACCCCAAAGAATTCTGGGACAAGCTCAATTTTAGCCAAAAAACCAAGAACAATTTTTCTCCTTCAAACATGCATTTTCTTTTCTGTGCCAGATAGGAAGTCAGAATGCAATTTTCCATCAGTTCAAGAAACCTCAAAGTTCTTCCTCAAAACCTAGATCTCCTATCCACTCGGTCAACAGATCAACTGTCTAATTGCATAGATTCTATTTGTCCAAAAATCTTTTATAAAAGCTGTAGCTTCACATCTTTCACAACACATTTCAACAAAACTGCATCTTAAGCCTTTCTGACTTTTGCACAAAATCTGTGTTTCAGAGCATCCCCCAGCTTTGAGTCCTACCATGGTGCATATAGGACAACCAGCTAACACCATGTCCAGCACCTTTGGGATACGAGAGAACTGAAGTGCTAGGAGCACCAAACAGAAACTGTTCAAAGCTGATAAGTGAAGAATTCCAGTTGCTCTGGGAAGTCTCCTGCTCCAGGCTGGGAAAGCCATTTATGGCATTCTGTCCTACAAGACACAAGAGTGGAGCAGAATAAAAGTGAGAACTCCTGTGCTGTGTGCCAGTGATATACCAGAATGAGATGTCCAGGGATGTATTCCTGACTTGAGCTGCACCAAAAGATTTTCCACTGAAAACTTAGCAGTTTATCTTTTATTTTCATATTAAGGCATTTCCAGTGCAAAGGAGTTCTCAAGGTTGAGTGATATTCCAGATAATTATATATAAGGATATTTGAGATGCATAAACTACTATTTTCTGTTAGTTAAAAATAAATTGGCCATGTATTCCATGTAGAGTAGTTCAGTAGCTGTGCAATCTACATAATTTTAAATTATACAACCAATAACAGACTAATTATTGTACTTTTCTGCTATATTTGAATTTGCAACACAAAGGTCAAATGCTTTAATTAGTATAAAGTCAAGTCTTTCAACTGCTGGTTTAGAACATGGTATAATTATGATAAAATCAAACTATTTTCAAAAGGTGGTTAGGTTATATTACAGTAGATCTTTAAAAGCTATGCTGATTTAATTGCAAGTGAACAAAACCTTATTAATATGGACATATTAAGAATCCATGTACTGTCTGGAGGGCGAAATATATTTTAGGATTTAATAGAAAATTTTGGCTACAGTATCTCAAACAGTATGTTTTAAAAATTAATTCATTTGACACAGGAAAATGTTTACTGTCTCAGAAACTGATGCTGCTTTTTTCAAATTCTGAACAATCCAGAGCAGAATCCAGGGCTGATACAATCAGCTGGTCTTCTTGTATAATATATATCTTTGGCATCTCTTCTTAAAGCTCTCCCAGGAACAGGCACAGCTTAGAAAATGATTTTTATAAGAATTCTTATTAAAATAAGAATTTTATAAAAGCCAGCCACTCTCACTCCTAGTTTCCATCTATGTTGATAAAATTTTTTAAAAACTAAAAATAATTTTAAAAAACAGTATATCATTGAGTGCTCTGCAGTAGTTGGTGACCCAATAGACCCATGAGAGAAGCACAGCCAAAGGTCACTCTCTCAGGCAGCTGTACCTGCCATCCCACTTTACACAAGCAGAGTGCACAAATGAATGACACAAGATGGGGCCCCCAGAGGAAAGGGCTCCCATGAGTTGTGTAAACATAGCTCTCTATGTTGAACACAGAGGCTAATATGTAATTTTTGTTGTTATTGTTATATTCTGATTTGTTATTTCTGGATTTATATGAGTTTAGGACCATGCCATTTACACTCTGAATTTTGGCATTACCCAGATATTCAGCCAGCTGATTACTCCTAATTTTTGTATTTTCCCCATTTCTTTGAAATTCCATTATATCTATGTATCGAAATATACATAATAGCTGTGCCTCTCTCTCTGTGCATAAACTCTATTACATTTGGCTCTGTTACATTGTTAGTCTCTGCCATAACAGCCATAGCTGTTTTTTCTAAAAGCATTGAAACCAACTACTCTCCAACACGTTCAAAAACTCAGAGACGAGGCAGGAAGACTTTTTACATAGCAACAACCTAACAGTTGAGAGCATTTTAATTATTTATGTTTAAGTAAGTGGGGGCTGAAACAGGTAATTTTCTTCATTTCTAAGACACTTCTCAGCACCAGAAATTAAATCTGTGAAGTACTGAAATGGTTTCTAAAAACATTTTAACCAAGTTTCCTAGCAAAACTTGGACAAGCTCTACCAAAATAAGCAGACAAACAGCAATTCTGTTCAGATTAGTCTTGAATATTTGTTGCCTCACTCAGAAGTACTTCTTTAAACCACTTGGCAACATTTATATTGTGGGGATAAACAGATTGCAGTGCCATTTACAGCTCTATAACCATAATGATGTAATTCCAATTTAGAAAAGATATTAATCTGTGAAGTTAATTGCTTTTCTTGTTAGCAAGCCCTATTCTAGTCCAATGACTGACTATAAAATAGTAGTACATGCTGAAGTTAAGCTCCATCTTCAACTACAGACTCATTTACCTAGACAAAATGTACAGGCAGGAATGAGGAATTTCCTTCTGCAGCACTGAAGGGAACACAGTGTTCATTCCCCATGCATGTAACCCTCCTAACTTCCTAAGGAGAACTTGGCTCTCAGTAAAAGACTGAATCTATTGTTATTATGAACCATGGCAAGAGACAAAAAAAACCACACCATTAGTGTTTCTAGTCCAGTTCCATGGAAAAGCAAAAAAATTTTAGGTGAATATCACAGCTGATCCAAGTGTCATCAATACAGCTGCTTACAGCAGTTTTAATTCAGCTTAAGACTTCAAGAGCTTAAGGTACAGAATCAGGTCATATTCAAACTTTTCAAAAAAGCAATAGTCTAATTGGTGAGTTTATTTCACAAATTTCTGGTGTCATCCATAAAGAATATTCATGCAGATGACAGGAGAACACACAGCTTGACAATTGCTAAGATGATGTTCTTTGTTGCAACATAGAAAGTGAAGAATCAAGCCTAAACTTTGGAGATTATGCCTTACAAGACATTTCATATGTGACTTTTCTGAGCAATCCTGCTATGCCCCTGAGGGTTAAGAAGATAAATCACAAATTAGGAGGGCTAAATATTATCTTCATAGGGGCTAAACAGTTACATACTGAATGACACTGTGTCAGGCTGATACCCACATAATCAGACTCCTAGAAACAAAAGCTCTTTTTTACTTTGTACTGCACTTCATATTTTCTTTTTCAAGAGGTACAAAGAAAGTTATATCATCCTAAAGGGCGAAAATAAAGACTTTCAAGCACTAGAGAAACACCATAGAGCTGGCTAATCTCTTCAGAGTGAAGGAGCTTCCCTTTAACAATACAGTACAATTAATACTTGCCATTCTTAATCTCAGTAATCTGATAAGAGAAACCAACACCTTTTAGCATCATGACTTCTTTCTTTAATCACATGTCCTAAAGCATTTGAGCTCCTTACAGCAAAATGATGCCAGTATCTCATCCAAGCTACCCAGTAATAGTTTCTAAGGGTGAGAGAGAAAAAAAATTTTCTTTGGATAGCAAAGACCAAAAAACGCCCACAAATGGGAGGGGGCATGGGGGTGTAAAAAGAAAGAAATCTTCAAGGCAGATAGATTGGTCACCAAGAATCATCTTTTTTAAAAAATAATTTGGTTACTGAGATTTGTTTTTATACAAGTTGAAGACATACCACTCTAACTAGCAAAGCAGGCCTTTTCACTGGACATTTCTGAAAGCTCCAAAGAGTACTTGTCCCAAAACAATGCACAGAACATGTTTGCTTGAGGAAGAGGGAAGGTAGCAGTAATCAAGGTCACATGATATTTTTTTTCCAAAGCTTCCTAATCTAAGGGATGGGTAGTACTGCTGAGAACACCTTCAGTCTCCCAATGATTTGGGCAGAGAAGTGCAGAAGCATGAATCACAACTTCCATGAATTTTTAAAGGTCCTTTTGAGAGGAACACAGAAAATATTATCCTCATTTTTTTTCACAGCTGCCCTTAGAGCTAAGTAAAGCCTCTGCAAGAAGGCATCTTCTCTGACCTGCACTAATGCGTTCAAGGGTATTCTGGGAATTCAACATTAGTCCTTGGTCAGTAGCACAGAAAATGCCTACCCACAAAATCACAATGAGAAAGCAAGATTTGTGACAGAGCAGCAAGCTGTGTCTCATTAAAGCCAAAGGGAACTTCTGTTCAATTAATTTGAGACACTGACTGTTTAGGTAGTATGTGAGACTACAAAGACATGTAGTAATCACTTCCTCTCTTTCACCCCTCCAACTTGTCATTCTGGTTTAATAGTTCAGTATAACCAACATATTGTTTTTCCAAGAGTTTCTAAATAAACAAAGATTACTGGGTTCCACCTAGTGACTTGTAACTTGCATACCTCGACAGTCCTGATTAGATTCTCATCTGCCCTTCAGTAGATGAGAATTCAGCTCAGCACTACAGAATTATCAATGCGTAAGAAAGAATTTAAAGGAGAAAAGCAAAACTAAGAACGTAAGAACATTTGATGAAGAAAAATCAGTGAGAGGTCAGGACCCCAAAAACCACACCATGTGCTCTCTGGAAACAAAGGAGTGTTCACACTGTAGTCATGCTGTCCAGAACAAGCATATCCTTCTGCCATTAGTCATTTGTGCAAGACAACACATTTTTAGTCTAAAAGCAAAACTCCAATGCACAGCAAAAATATATTTTCTTTCTGTTAAGAGCAGAAATATTTTCAGCCTCTCACATTTTACCTCCCATGTGGTTGTCTGAGTTTTGGATTGTATTTCCTCAAACCTTCACGTACTTTTTACCAAGTGGAGTATGATATCGTTAATTTGTGTCTTTATTAAAGCAATTTTTCCTTCTCTTCCTATATTCAGCTATGCATGTGATTCACTTCAATTGGATATTATTTCTTAATGCCATTACTGTGAACTTACACCCACTCTGAGATAATTAACAAAGATAACTTACAGAAAGCATTAAGCCACGAGGAACACAAATAAAACGTACATATCACTGATTGAGGGAAAAATAGTCCAAGTCTGCTTCAAGGCCAGGTTTCCTCACGATAATTATTATTGTGACCATTGCATCATCTCTTCCTATCCTCACCCATAACGAAGTTAAATAAAAACAGAACTAACTTTATGCATTTTTAAAGGCTTAACTGTAGAGAAATCAATATTTAATTTTATTTCCAAACTCTGAGGAAATTTTTGGTCTGATATTCAAATCCATAGGATACCCACCCCAAATTTAAATTACCGATGCAAATATCACCTAATGAAACACTGTATCCAGCAATGCACTTAAAAGCCTAATATTGTAACAGCTACAATGTTCTAATCTTTGCCTTCCCTTCAATTTCTGTTTTCANAAGACCCAGCACCTCATTCAAATGGCCACTGAGATGAAGCCACTCAGTGTTGACAGCAAAAGTTTAAAGATTTACAAGAATGGAAATTTCTTTGGGCCCTTGTTTCAGTGTTTGACCACTTTCCTGGTAATAAATTAAAAAAAAAAAAAATCAAACCCAACAGACAACTCTTACTAAGTGGGCTTTCCTGTGGTTTAATTTGTTTCCTCTTATCCTAACACTGCATATCCACAACAAGCTTCTAGTTCTGTCCTCTCACTCTTGTGATTAATTTTTTTTTTTTAAGAAACTATTTCTGCCTGTGAGCACAGACAAGGAAAGCAA
>VZTB01000666.1:29077-93347 GCA_013397245.1 Thryothorus ludovicianus
TAAGAAACTTTTTCTGCCTGTGAGCACAGACAAGGAAAGCAATCAGGCTGTTTATTAACCCGTTGCAGACTGCAGTTCCAAGAGATTAACAGACCCAATTACTAGTAGGTCAGTCAGGGTAACTACAGACATGATTCATGCATTCATTCAGTGTTTCAGAAGAATTAGAAAGAAGTAAACAGCTAGACTGAAAACAGTTTCCCTCTCTTTCACCATAAAAAGAGTCTACTTTTTAAGAAATATTTTGCATTAAAAAGAATTTTTGCCACAATTTTCTCCAATTATAGTTACTCAGTGTAGAGACACCTACTCAATGTTTTCAAAAACTCAAAATTTCCCAAATTTCCAATGTTTTACTTAAAATTTTTGCTTTTCTTAAATCCTTCAAATCACAAGTGAGACAGACGACCAGGTAAGCTGCCCACCTCTGGACTTTCTGTCAACCTCTTTCTGACCCTGTTAACATTTCCCAAATTCCCACTGTTACTTACATCCATCCAAATTCTTACTCATTCTTCCCAACTCCACTGCACTTACACCACGGGAACTGTGCTCAGCAGCCACAACAGTTCCCAGCTGAAAATGACCCAGCTTTTCACACATTGCATGTGTGCAATACTTGATGTGTGACATGGCAGAAAGCTTTTATGGTTCCTTGTCCCACTCTACTTGCCTAAATCCCTTAGGCCTTTACCCACTTTTAGGTACATAAGACAACTTTTTCCAAAGTTATGCTGAACAAATCTTTATCAAGCAATATTTGGCATCAATGAAGATACAATCATTTAGGCCAACCATAAATTTCCCATGATATATTTGCACTGTATTAACCACTTTTTCTGGTATTTTTGCATTTGATTATAATTCATGTGGTTTTAGGTTTTTTATCTCTGTTTAATTAGTTCTAGTTTGTATATTTAGAGAGAAAGACAGTTGTGACAGTCAAACTATTAAATGTATTAGTCCCAATACATGCAAGCCAATGGTACCAATTACAGTCTTTTTTTTAAAAAATAGATGAAGATGCCCTTTTAAGAGGATATCTGTATAAAAAATATTACTGTACAATGAAAGTGTCTTCCATTCCAAATTCTCACTTCAAGATTTCCTTTATGGGAGTAGAATCACTCCTCATTTGACACTGCTGCTACTAAGTTTCCATTTATCTAATGGAATACTCCCTCTTCAAGTATACTGCAAATCTAGCACAGCTAATTGGACCCCGTTTGTACTGTCTCACATAGCAGTCAAAATTTCTTATGTATTTTTCTTTACTCCTCAACAAAGTCACGAAGATTTATTAATATGAAAGTAGTATCAACTTACTTCCAATTCTTTTTTCTTAATTTTTTCTTCACGTTTCTAATTTTTTGCATTAACTATGCAAATTCTTCTGTTCTTCAGGTCAGGAAAATTATGCTTACTTGCTTCTGTTTGGTGTTTAACACAGATTTCTGTCAGGCATCTAACTATTGCATTAAAACAAATTTCCTACCACAAGATCCATACATCTATTTATGTAGTTAAAATGTAAATTTCAAAATTATTTCAGTTATAAACATTTTTCAAAAATTGTATCCACTACCAGTATATTAAAAGACCATTTTGTGCAATCCAGCAAATGTATGTAACAAGTGGTGGACAGTGAAAAGTAAAAATATCTCATTTTCTCTTGAAATTGCAATAAACTCAATGCAAATACTGTGCTTTTCTACCTATCAGTGCACTCAATTTAAGAAAATTCATCTCAACTCTCTCTGTAACACCAGTTATAGCAAGAAGCTGCTTAATCACATTTAGCCTCCATTCCAACCTCTATCCATTCCTTTTTGCTGAAGAAAAGCAGCCATTTATCAGTCCTTTTTAATTTAAAGCACAGTTGAAATCCATTGGATGATCTTTCTAGATAGACCAGGCACAGAAATGCTTCAAAAGCAGGCGGACCCTGCTGTCCTTCACATCCTGCAGCGCCACTGAAGCCTTTAGAGCAAGAGCAGGCAGGCTACAGGAAATGTTCAGGTAATGCACCCTGCACAGAACACCAAGCAATTGCTATGAGTCACAAACACAGAAGTAAAAATCTGAGCGATACAGAAAGAGCTAATGGTGTTTTAGGAAAAGTCACAAGTTTAGGCAAAGGTCTCCAGTTCTATTACACCACTGATTATATTTTTCCTGACTGGAGCAGGCCACTCAATAGTCAATAGTTTTACTTCTGTTTTCTACAATTTATGCTTCTAACACCTTTACCTATGCCTTTTGTAGCCCTCAGATGGGCTGTTTTTCACTCCCTTAAAAAATGCTGATACTCAACTCCAAGAATGTAAAAAAGCCAATTTTTGCTCCATTTGCTTTATTGAAAGATGATTCTTCAAATCAGGTGGGCATTTTGTTTTAATCAGCACAGACACTTCAAGAGCAAGTGTCAAGCTGATGGAATTGCCTGTAGCAGTAGGTGAGTTATGGGAGGAAGGCACCACTTAGATTACAGTTCCACTATAAATTCCTACCTAGGCTGGCATCCTCTCTAAAATAGTATTAGAGGACAGAGACAGCAAAGATTGTAACTTCAGCTGCTTCCATCTTCATTACAAAGGTCTCTCATAGTACATTTTTTTGTCATTGTGATAAGCTTCACTCTGCTCCCCTGGATGTTTCACACTTCATTATATTTTAGGTGTAACACCTTCTGATCACAGCTTAGTTGCTTGAAGGATTGTGTTGCTCTTTTTGATCCTGGAAGGCAAGCTTGAGCTAATTATGCACTGCCCTTCCAATTAGCAAAAGCATCAGATGAAGACATTTGTCAGCATAAATCTTATACGTTGCATTATATAGCTGACAGAAAAGATCATTCAGTCTTTTATTCACGTTGACATAAAAAGTTTGTGGCTTTTTTTTCTTCTTCACACCATTAGCTGAAAAATTCAAAGAGCAAACTTGCAATAAGTCAGACCATGAGCTTCAAAATGTTAATTTGCTCTTTTTCATCACAGGATTTCTTGTCTGTTTTGCAGGTGAAAGATTACAACACTCAATAAAAAATGAGTGGACGAATAAGAAGATTAAAGACAACAGTGTTGCTGCCTCCTGGTCTTCCTTGATCTGCTTTAACATCAATCTTAGAATCACAGACCTCAAAACTCAGCTAAGGAACAGGGTAGCAAACAAAATATAATCTCAAGCAACCTCCCTCAAGCAGAAATCTTATTCCAAGGGTAGATTACATGAAATAGAAAAACTGGAAAGACTAATCCTAGCTCTAAGTACTAGTGTTGGAGAAAGCCCAGTGAAACAGAAATATTGCCTTAAAGAGGCAATTACCAGACAATTTCCAGCATCGCTGGGTTTCTGTGAGTGTTTTCCCTGCTGGCCAACATTTACAAATCGGCATCTTAAGCAGAAGCCCAAGACCAAGACCAGGTCTCCTAACTTTTCTGCAGACTCAGCTAACAGTCTGGAAACTAACATTTAAATGCTGGAGCTGCACAAGCTAGCTCTTGGATACACGTATTTTATATATTACATTTGAGAGCAAAGTGTAAGGTGCAGACTAAGAAGGAAGCGCAAGCCCTGACCCAAATGTAAATCTTCATTGGCTACATCTGTATTACTGAGAAATTCAGCACAACAGAAATAAAGTTGTAGATGGAGGCAGTCAGTTCTACAATTCCCTTCAATGCTTACTGAGGTTCCATGAGCAATCTAGGCCAGGCACTAGCTCTGAGTTAGGCACAGAGCATCATATGGGGATCTCAGAGGGAACACTGGCATGACTGCCTGAACCAGCAAGCACCAAAATCACTCTTCGAATCAAACTGACAGGCAGGGAACAGAGAAAAACCAGTTAGTTTAAGAAACAAACACAAATCTGGAGAATTTGCAAAAGCTCAAATGTTACAACCATATCTAGTGTCAAGTTACTGGTCTGAAAGTACAGCCATTCCCAGTGGAACCTAAGAAGTATGAATTCTAAAATTACTGTAATTTTTTTTTTTTTTAAACAGTCATGTAACTGCAACTTCATTTCTTCAAAAGTCTCCTCTTTCTCAGATGAATTCTCATGAGAAAGACTGCTCTTTCCAGAATAGTTGTCAGATGCAGGGCACAAGTTCATGCCTTAAAATTTTATGTGCAGCTGACACAAGCACCTCCTGTGTCCTCCCCATAACTTATTCAATAATGTTAAAGCAAAGATCCAGTCAGATGCAACTGAAATTAATTACATAAAATAATTTGGATTTGTTTTTCCTTTAGAGATTTAGAGTCATGCAAAAAATATCATTGCAGTGTATAGCTGACACATACCTTGTAATTTTGAAACTGTAACCATGCAGAAATGTTTGAACTCACATTAAAATAGCTGCACTGTGTGAGGATAATTTCTTGGTACAATACTTCTTATGGCAGACAGCTGCCTATCAATGATTTTTAAAGGGATCTAAACATTTAGGTTCCTTTGAAGCTTTTAAAAAACCTACTTTTGAAAGCCATATAGTTAAACTTCTAGAAGTTATTCACTTCTGGCAGAATCCTATTATCCTTACCTAAGTTGCTTAGCAGTGCACAAATCTAATGTTAAAAAGTCAGATTTGGTTTAAAGACAGAGATTTGTAGGAATTAATAGTCTTTATGTTCACCAGGCTTTTTTTGGTCCTTAACCTCACTTTCCAGTTCCTCTATTCAACAATCATTCAGTGGGTTTAAACCAGCCTCCACAGACTGGTGTGGAGCTGCATGACAACATCTATGCAAGACTTCATGCAATTGAAGTCTGATGATCAAGTGTGGCAATTCTACGCCCAAATCTTCTACTGCTGCGTGCAGTAGTCCCATGCAGGCATTAGGTGACAATGCTATTGCTAACAATTCACTTTCTTTCTTTACCTCCATGGCAAGCTGGTAACGAGTTGCCCTATTTGTCCCTTAACAACGGTAAAAAGACATAAATTACCTTTTAAATTCAAACCCACAAAAAACACTAACCTGCAACTCTGTTGGAAAAAGCAAGTCATGAACACACTTTTATTACCTATGAGTTCTGTCCTGGAATTCTGAAGCAGGAGGAATAGGGTGTCCCTGCTAATGAGAAATGAGCTCATTTCTCTGGCCCATCCAAAGCAGATGTCAGAAAAGTAAAGGCCTACACTTTAACTGTTCATTTTTATTCTCTAGTATTATTTTACTTTTTCAGCAAGGCAGACATGTACACCATCTAATCTTCCAGCTGCCAATCTCCACTTTTTTTTTTACTAGCTTATCTACATCAATGTGTTTTCTAGCATCCAACTTACTTTATCTTATCTTTAGTGTGACCTGTCTTCTACTTGTCACAACCTTTCTCAGGTCCCAGACAGATGACCACATCCATCACATCTATTTCCTTTAATCCCCATTGCATTCAGCTTCCCTTTTGAAAGTTACATACTGAGTTTAATCACTCTAAAACCATGCAGCTACAAAATTGGATATCATAAATATTAACTGCATACTACAACAATGGCAAAGCAGTGAAAATAATCAGCCACCACTGAAATGCATTTACATACTAGGGAATCCATTTAAATGGCAGCTTGGAAAACAGCATGCTAGTTTCCCTGTGGTTCTTTCCTTCACAAACAACTCAATGTTACATGTTCAGGTACCCTACAGATGGGGTTACTAATGTGTAACTGCTTCTGGCTGCTACTACCTGTCAACTTACTTGCAGAGGTTATAAGATGGAAATTTCCATCAGCTTAAGTTTCCCACTGGTGCACAGCTCCATGCTTTTCCCACTGCTTTCCATTCTCTTTTGGAAATAAATAGGCAACCTTTATTTTTTAGTTTCTTCAGGTGTTTTAAAATTACAGTTAAATGACTAAACTCTTGTGAGGATGAACTCACAACAGATTCATATGAGTCTAACAAGGCAGCAACTGAGACTGTGCTTTTGTAATAACATTTTGAAAAGGTCAGTCTTGCTACTTTATGCACAAAATTCCCACAAATAAAACATTCTAGACTCTTTAGCCATCTGTGATAGGTGAAAAAGTGGAATTGCAAAAACTTTGCTTATAGTCTTTTAACATGAAGATAGTCCAGGCCCATAAGCTTATGAAGTTTAGAAAATAACCTATGTTTCCAGACTACACTAATACCTTTTCTTAGTCATATTCAAACTTCAGCTCTGAGGCATTCATAAATACTTTTTAAATTTAATACACACAGCTGATGAAACAGAAATTTAGACCTTGATCTAGACACAGCTGCAGTGAAGTCTCAGTTAGATTCTTGATAAAACCAGACTTCAGCACATATGGAAGACCTTTATTCACTAGAATACACATTTGCATTTGTTATGCACTAAAGCTGGGGGAATTTCTTTTTCTGATCATATAAGCTTAGAAAAAAAAGTTGTCTTTCAAATTTTAAGATATATATATAAAACCATTTATCCTGGGAACATTTGGCTACAACTGCTTTTTAACTATCTTTTTGCATGTTGTATTCATCTTTCTTAGCATCAGAAAGGCTCCTGTAGTCCTATTAAGGCGTATTAAGAGAAGAGCTAATTGAAGACATGTAGGGAAAGGGGTAAAAAAGCTGTGTCTGAAATTCAGGGGAAAAGACACAAAAACCAATCACCACCACCTGCGAACTCCTAGCCAATAAACTCATGTGTGACTAAAGAGGTCAAAGAAGTGAAACTCAGCTGTCTGCACTGTTTAAGCATAAGTCTGAGGGTAGGAGTGGCATGGACAAGACATTGTCCCACACCCAGGGCAGGCCAGAAGATGCCATTCCTCAAGATCAGCCTCGGGAATCACAATTCCAATTTCTCTTCTTGTCCCATCAGGCTATGTAGCAAAGCAAGAACTGCACAGCTCATGTTCTCTTGGTTCCCTATCGTCCAACCCAAGTAGTGGCATAATGAGAGCCCAGAGAAAGACCTTTATTATTCCTTGACCCATTCTTGCTCACAATCCATCTCTTTCTGTTATCACACAGCTTCTGAAGATTCTTTAATACTAAAGACGTTTAGTTATATTTTTCTCATTCATATTTTAGTTCTGACAAATCTGATGTATTTAATATTTGCCAACCAGTAATACAAATAACACAGAACCATTGCCTTATTGAATACTGAATATTAGATATTGCACTTTATTAAAATTCAGATACATTTTATTGCTTTGAATATGCAACCTCAGTTGCAGAACCAATCTTGGCCTTCGTTCAAATGAAAAGTAGAGTCTCTAAGTATTTTAAGTATTTGTGGATCCTTCTGAATTACAGAGTATGAATGAAAAATAACACAGGAAGATGGTGATGGAAGCAATGAGGCAGCAAAGCAGCTGCCTTTGCCAGATTTTTTTTAGCATGCATTTAATTCCAGCACACTCGCTGTGGCATGCACACCTAAGCATTCATTCAAAGCAATTCTTCTGAATGATTAAACAAAGAGAACATAACCCCACAATTACTGAGCAAAAAGGCAACTTGAGGTTAGGTTTCCCCTATTTTCTCTCTGATGCTTGTTGAAAGAGATAGTAAAGGATTTCATGAATTGGCATGCTTGAGAAAGGGCCCTTCAGAGCAGGACTGAAGGGAAAAATAACAAAAAACTGAAGAGTAACCTGGCCAGAGGCATGTGCTACACTTTAAATGGGACAGCCAAGCAGCTCCACTACAATGTATTTGTTTGGCGTTAAGCAAGGGTTTCAGTGAGGTGCAAGAAGCTGTGAAACAAAATCTTGAAATCTTTACATCTCCAGAGACTGTAAGCACGTGCTCAGCTCACCAGCCATGTTGAGTGCTTCTCATGGCCTAAAACCAGAGGTGTCTTTGGTGTTCTCTTAACTCTTCCCTCTCAGGAATTTGTCTCCTTCTCCTCTTTTCCTTTATTCAAGAATAAAATAATTTAGAGTCCAAATTGGTGGCTGTCCTTTGCACATCTTGTAGACCTTCTTTGTGTATGTGAAAACATAAGGCCACAAGCTGGCATGAACCTAGAATTTCATAAATTTATTCTATAAACCTATTTATTAATTCTTCCTGTAAACCTAGAATTTAAGTCCTCACCACACGCCTCACCGCTCAGCTAATAGTAACTACAAGCTCAGGGAAGCAAAGTAGTGATGGGCATGTTTTAAAAAGGGAGACTTACTTGCCCCATCTAACCCATCCAGTGCAAAACATCATTTTGAATATAGCTAGTCTTACCTTCTCCCAGAGAAGCTACTCCTGCCATCCCACCGTTACCAAAGCCTTGTCGCATACACTCAGTGCTGGGCTCCAAATTGTTCTAAGGGCAAAAGACATCTAATATTTAAAATTACCTGTGGTGAATCATTTCCCAGGGAAGCTTTTCACTATATTTGCTAATAAGTTTATTAAAGAGGGCACAGATGTCTGATGAATGCAAAAGGAGAGACGTTCAGATGAAAAAAACAACCAAAAAAAAATATCAGAACCTGTATATACTACTGATTTTAAAGGATAAAGTTGAAAATTAACTGACCTTAAAAACAAGGGTTTATGGAAATCATCACCCAGAAAACAACCATGTCAAGACACACATTATGTTCTATTGATCTTTCCTCTTGCATGACAAGCAAACATCAAGACCACAAGTTTAATGCTTGTAAGAAGAACATAGCTGTATGCCACACAAAGCAAAAAAAAATAAGAAACAAAAAAAGCTTGAAAAAAAAGAAAGTTTGAAAAATAAACAGAATAACGTGGCATTTTTTTAAGACAGAATTTTTATTGCAATCTTATCTAGAAGTCTGTAACTGTTCTTTCTCTCTAGAAATACGTATTGCCTTGTCCATTTGAAACTTAACGTCATCAGATAACCCCAGCCAGCAACTAAGAACCACACTACTTGCTCTCTCCCCACCCCAAGAGTCAGAGCAAGAGTCAGAAAAAGGTAAACTTCATGAGTTTAGATAAGAACAGTTTATTAATTGAAACAAAATATAATACTACTAATAATAATCATAATAAAAATGAGAGAAAGGAGTAAAACAAAGAAAGCAAGTGACGCATAGTTCCTGAGCAGCAATTAGCTCCTTCCCATCCAACTCCCTACAGGCTGTATACTGAACATTATGTTCTTTTGTATAGAATATCCCTTTAGCCAGTTCAAGCCAGCTGTCTTGGCCATGCTCCCTCACAGCTTCTTGTGCATCTGCTCACTGGTAGGCATGGCAAAATGAGGAGTCTTTAATTTAGAAAAAGCACTACCTAGCAACAATTAAAACATCAGTGTTTATCCACATTATTCTCATACTAAACCCAAAACACAGCATTGCACCAGCTACTAGGAGGAAGATTCTGACCTCAGCTGAAACCAGACCACTCAAAGGAGGAAGTCAAGGCAGATCTATGACTACAACTATAATGAGATATAGTCCCCAAAATATTCTTTGTTAACTTGGGTAAAGCAGCACTAGGAAAAGCATTAGTCCTTCCAAACACCTCTCACAATGCTGGTTGCATCCAGTCACTCAGCAAGGAAATGCTGCTCCAAGGTGCAATGAGGGCAGCTGTGACAGGCTTGGTTTCAGGCTTGGGTTAAGACTCAGATCCCCTTCTCTATGGCTCACAAAACAAATTATTTCCTGGGTTACATTAAAGTGTGACCAGCTGGCCAAGGGAGACTATTGTGCCTCCCTACTCCACTCTCCTCAGACCCCATATCTGCAGTGCTGCATCCAGCTCTGGAGTTCCCTGCATAAAAAGACATGGACCTGTTGGAACAAATTCAAATGAGGTTCATTAAGATCCTCAGAGAACTAAAGCACCTTTTCTTTGGAGAAAGGTTGAGAGAGTTGGTGTTGTTCAGCCTGGAAAAGGCTCTGGAAGACCGTGCAGCAGTACCTAAGGGACTTTCACATGAGATCTGGAGACGGACTTTTTACAAGAGCATGTAGAGATAAGACAAGGGGAAAGGCCTCAAACTGAAAAGAGCAGGTTTAGATTAGATAGTATGAAAAAAATCTTTATTGTGAAGGTGGCGGAGCACTGGAACAGATTACCCAGAGAAACTGTGGCTGTGCCACCCCTTCAAGTGTTGAAGGTTATATTGAATGGGGCTTTACACAACCTGGTCTAGTGAAAGGTGACCCTGTTCTTTAAGGTTCCTTTCAACTCAAATCATTCTACAACCTCTCCATTGTAGTTTCTTATTGGTAGAAACCAACCAAAACCTCTGGAATCTTCTGGCTCTCCATGCTCATGAAATATTAANTTGCTCTCCATTCACAAGAAATATTAATTTGATTATTAAACAGTAA
Source organism: Thryothorus ludovicianus (assembly GCA_013397245.1). Taxonomy (NCBI): domain Eukaryota; kingdom Metazoa; phylum Chordata; class Aves; order Passeriformes; family Certhiidae; genus Thryothorus; species Thryothorus ludovicianus. The sequence continues at coordinate 39,361 of VZTB01000666.1, forward strand.
GAAAAGAAAACAGACCAATTCAGTTGGAAGAAACCTACAGCAATCATCTAGTCCAAGTGCCTGAGCAATTCAGGCTGACCACAACTTAAAGCTTGTTTTTAATGTCACTGCCCAAATTCCTCAAGCACTGACATGCTTTGGGCATTGACCATCTCTCTGGGAAGCCTGTTCCAGAGTTTGACCACCTTCTCCATAAAGAAGTGCTTGCTAATGTGCAGTCTAAACCTCCCCTGGCACAGCTTTGAACCATTTCTANTATATACTACTGATTTTAAAGGATAAAGTTGAAAATTAACTGACCTTAAAAACAAGGGTTTATGGAAATCATCACCCAGAAAACAACCATGTCAAGACACACATTATGTTCTATTGATCTTTCCTCTTGCATGACAAGCAAACATCAAGACCACAAGTTTAATGCTTGTAAGAAGAACATAGCTGTATGCCACACAAAGCAAAAAAAAATAAGAAACAAAAAAAGCTTGAAAAAAAAGAAAGTTTGAAAAATAAACAGAATAACGTGGCATTTTTTTAAGACAGAATTTTTATTGCAATCTTATCTAGAAGTCTGTAACTGTTCTTTCTCTCTAGAAATACGTATTGCCTTGTCCATTTGAAACTTAACGTCATCAGATAACCCCAGCCAGCAACTAAGAACCACACTACTTGCTCTCTCCCCACCCCAAGAGTCAGAGCAAGAGTCAGAAAAAGGTAAACTTCATGAGTTTAGATAAGAACAGTTTATTAATTGAAACAAAATATAATACTACTAATAATAATCATAATAAAAATGAGAGAAAGGAGTAAAACAAAGAAAGCAAGTGACGCATAGTTCCTGAGCAGTAATTAGCTCCTTCCCATCCAACTCCCTACAGGCTGTATACTGAACATTATGTTCTTTTGTATAGAATATCCCTTTAGCCAGTTCAAGCCAGCTGTCTTGGCCATGCTCCCTCACAGCTTCTTGTGCATCTGCTCACTGGTAGGCATGGCAAAATGAGGAGTCTTTAATTTAGAAAAAGCACTACCTAGCAACAATTAAAACATCAGTGTTTATCCACATTATTCTCATACTAAACCCAAAACACAGCATTGCACCAGCTACTAGGAGGAAGATTCTGACCTCAGCTGAAACCAGACCACTCAAAGGAGGAAGTCAAGGCAGATCTATGACTACAACTATAATGAGATATAGTCCCCAAAATATTCTTTGTTAACTTGGGTAAAGCAGCACTAGGAAAAGCATTAGTCCTTCCAAACACCTCTCACAATGCTGGTTGCATCCAGTCACTCAGCAAGGAAATGCTGCTCCAAGGTGCAATGAGGGCAGCTGTGACAGGCTTGGTTTCAGGCTTGGGTTAAGACTCAGATCCCCTTCTCTATGGCTCACAAAACAAATTATTTCCTGGGTTACATTAAAGTGTGACCAGCTGGCCAAGGGAGACTATTGTGCCTCCCTACTCCACTCTCCTCAGACCCCATATCTGCAGTGCTGCATCCAGCTCTGGAGTTCCCTGCATAAAAAGACATGGACCTGTTGGAACAAATTCAAATGAGGTTCATTAAGATCCTCAGAGAACTAAAGCACCTTTTCTTTGGAGAAAGGTTGAGAGAGTTGGTGTTGTTCAGCCTGGAAAAGGCTCTGGAAGACCGTGCAGCAGTACCTAAGGGACTTTCACATGAGATCTGGAGAGGGACTTTTTACAAGAGCATGTAGAGATAAGACAAGGGGAAAGGCCTCAAACTGAAAAGAGCAGGTTTAGATTAGATAGTATGAAAAAAATCTTTATTGTGAAGGTGGCGGAGCACTGGAACAGATTACCCAGAGAAACTGTGGCTGTGCCACCCCTTCAAGTGTTGAAGGTTATATTGAATGGGGCTTTACACAACCTGGTCTAGTGAAAGGTGACCCTGTTCTTTAAGGTTCCTTTCAACTCAAATCATTCTACAACCTCTCCATTGTAGTTTCTTATTGGTAGAAACCAACCAAAACCTCTGGAATCTTCTGGCTCTCCATGCTCATGAAATATTAATTTGATTATTAAACAGTAAGAAAAGAAAACAGACCAATTCAGTTGGAAGAAACCTACAGCAATCATCTAGTCCAAGTGCCTGAGCAATTCAGGCTGACCACAACTTAAAGCTTGTTTTTAATGTCACTGCCCAAATTCCTCAAGCACTGACATGCTTTGGGCATTGACCATCTCTCTGGGAAGCCTGTTCCAGAGTTTGACCACCTTCTCCATAAAGTATTGCTTGCTAATGTGCAGTCTAAACCTCCCCTGGCACAGCTTTGAACCATTTCTATATATCCTATCAGTGGATACCAGGGAGAAGAGCTCGGCACCTCCCTCTCCCCTTCCCCTCCTCAGGAAGCTGTGGAGAGCAGTGAGGTCACCCCTCAGCCTCCTTTGCTCCAAACAAGACAAACCCAAAACCCCCAGCTGCTCCTCTTAGAACAAAGTTTATAACCCTTTCTTGGGCTTTGTTGCCCTCTTCTGGACTATGGAAGAAGGTCCATGGGATTGACATGTAGAAAGACAACAATCTCAAACACACCCTTTAACGATTTTTCTTAATTTTAAGAAGGTCTGAAATAGAGCAAATACCAGCTTCTAGACTCTTGCCCTTGATAATATAAATCAAAACCTACTCTGGAATTACAGTTTCAATCTGGGTTACCCTGAATTTATCAGAACTACATAATTAAAACAGTACAGTTTACTGTTCTGTCCTCTCAGAGCTCTGGTTCTGCTGAAAGCTCATTTTGCATTCAACTGGAGAGTTTTTTGTTTTGTTTTACATGTCTCCTCCGGCTATACCAAATCTTCCTTTCAAGGTCAATTTGCTTTCCCAACAATAACTAATTTAGTATCACAATGCCACAGTGAGCTATGCAAAAATTATCTTCTCTATACTTCAGATTAGGATTCAGAATCACAAAAATTTTCCCATGTTCCCACAGGCAGTCACCAGAGAACACAAACTGTGCATCTTCAGCCCCATTAACTGCAAGCCCATGCCAACCTTTTCAAAGTCAAGAATACTTCTGCATTTATTTCATTCATGAACCACATTAAATTATTTTGTTATTTTTAATAATCTGATTCTCCTTCTTGATCTCTATCACTTAATTTCTAATCTTATTATTGCCAAATAGAATTATTTTTAATTAAGCATGTTCCATAATCAAAGTATTTTTATTGATTTGATACTCTATTGTCTAAAAGGAACCAAGTATGTCTCCAGACTTAATTTCATATTTGGATACTGTACTATTTTTTCCCTATTCTTTGCATCCAGTAATACAATGAATGCTGTGGCCTTTCTACCAAGAGATAGGCTAATAGAACCAATGTATTCATCTGGTTTTCAAGAAGCTCATGGCAGCTTTGTGTTTTATGTCTCAAAATTTGAGAGAGTCCAAGGGTTCAAAAGTTCCTAGGTGGGTTTCATATCTACATCCCTACACAGAGCACAGTCATAAACCCCTTTAATATATAAAGTCTGAAACAAAAGTGTTTTCAGTGAAGTTGCCCTTTTGCCCACAACAGAATCTTCTCTAGTACTGAGACAAGTATTCAGTCATTTTTATAAGCATACAAAGTCAAAGTTCCCAAATTCCCTTTCCACTCTTCTTAAAGTAAGGCAACATCTCCCTTTCCTCAATTTTTGTTTTAAAACTATCCTAAATAGACTTTTAGCCTTACAAAGAGTTTGCTTAATCTTCTTAAGAAACAGCTGATCATTTCTTCTTTCGGCTTTCCATCTTTCCATACCTAATATTGAAGCCATAGAAGCAACATCACTTTCATTTATTATTTGAAAGTATTTCCCACTTCTCTGGAACTACATTAGGATGGATAATGACTCATATGTGTAACTATTATGAAATGAAATTTACTGCCAAAAAGGAGGAATAATTAGCCCAGTAAAAAAAAAAAATCCACTTTTTTGTACCATTAGTTCATTTTTTCACATCAAAAAAAGTGACAGTTCTGTGTTCCTGGGAAGTTCCTGGGGTCTGTAGGAGAAAAAACAGTGATGGAGAAACCAGTGATTTTTTGCAATGCCCTTGAGGTTTTGACATTGAGAAAGTAACTGTTTTCTCAAAATAGAATTTAAAGGTGATGGAACATCCATATGACATAAGATGAAGAGAGACAAGGAAAGAAAATCATACAGGAAATAAAAGGTGACTTAGAAGGACAGACAGGTACAAAGATTGAACTGTTCAAGAAGAGTGCTGGCTTGTCACCTACAAATTACCCAATATTACGTGCAGAGCAGGCTTTGTGTATTAGGTGAGGAATTGCACCATTCCAACATGACTGCATGAGCCCACTTTCATGATGGCAAATGTTGTTTATCTTCTTCTCATGGTAAAACTCCACAAAAATATTTAAATATTTTAATAAAATAGAATTAAAATAATTATTTGACATAAATGTTACTATTGCCATCCATTTACTTTTTTCTTTCTCTTTTATGGAACCAGTATATTCTCTCCTCTAAAACCTTTTTACCCTTATCCCTCAAAGAAAACTCCTTTCCATCTGCCTGTGTACTAATGTGTAAATATATATGTAAAATAATAGGTTGTCTTTATGCCCATATTTTTATTATTTATTTTAAGAGCTGTCACACAGAAATGGTGCTTTAAATCAAAAGATGGTATATTTCTGACAACCCTTGGCTGCCATATATCACCCTTTACCACATTACAATGGACAAGAGCATAGTAGGACATGATTTATTGCTGCCAAGATTGGCATTTTGAAGAATCGCTCCATGAAAACTTTCAAAAATATGACTATGTTGATGACATTTTCTTCTACTTTTGGGGGTTTTTAAGGGCTCATTTTCCTCTTACAATCTGAAAGAAGGTAAGTATCAAGAAAACAGTGTCTCTACCAGGGAATCAATTATCACCAGTATCCACAGCTTCAGCTGTATCTAAAACTCCCAGTGGAATGCTCAATAAGAAAGTCTATTGAGATGTAGAAATTTTTCATGCCTGAAGAACTGTCATTAAAAATTTCCATTTTCAAGAAGCTGTATCAAATATACAGTTACTAACATCACTAACAGTTCACAAGAATAAGGGACCAATGACATTTCTTTACATGTGTGGCCTTATTTTATACACACACACAAACACCCTTCTCCTTTCAGGCATAGCATGAATTATGAAACAGATAACCTGGAGCACTGTCATCTTCTAGAAATACAAAAAGATGATGAAAATAAATCAACCATTCCACAGGGTATCAGTGAGGATGAAAAGCCACAGATTTTGGCGAGTTCTGTCACTGCAGATAGTCACTGTAGCTGTAAAGCACTGATTCCAGCTAAAGCAAACCAAAATGTTCTTTTTGTATCCTTTGAATTATACAAGGTTCACAGGCTCGCTTAAGCAGAAGACTGGAATTTGACATGTCCCTGTTTCCTATGGTATCTTGTGGGAGAAATTCTTGGTGTGAGAGCCAACATAATTTGCAAACCTGGATATTCCCATTCAGACGTTCACTTCTCCTGGGTGGATTCAATTCTCCATCTTTGGAATTGTATGAAAAAGCAAGCACAGAATGTCTATCAGCTACATGTCAATAGCTGAACTGATGTTTGCCAAAATACACGTAACACAGTATTTTGACGACATACAGTAGATGTGCAACAGGCACTCTAAGAATTGGAGATGCATACAAAGATACTTGCCCGGATAACCACTCGATTCAAGAAGCTTTAGAAGAACTTCCTAAATCATAGAAGCACTAAAATTCCATTTTAAGGTGCGTCATCGTGTATTTTCTTATACTCATGTAATGTATTTATCTTTTAACCCATGTCGAGGTTTAGGATTTACAATATCCTATACAACATTTTGTGGCAAGTAGTTCCTCATGGCATCTTAAATCTGACACTTGCTGTTTTAATCTGTTTCTCATTCTTATAAAAGAAAGAGTAGACAGGATTACTTCCTCCATATCTCCCAGGATAAGATTAGATGGAAACTATAGAGATTAAATAGCCTTCTTTCTCAAGGCAGAAGAAATTCACCTCTATTTAACCATTTCTTTAGCAAAGCTATTCTACGTACATCTGAGCATTTATAATGAGCTGCATATCCATTTATGGAAAAAGCCAATGCCTGTGAGATGTTTTCACACCTGCTTTGTTGCAGGACAGTTTCTGCAGGAATCTGGAAAGGAACAAGTCAACTTGCACAAGACATCTCTGTATTTCAGAGCTGATGGATCAATGCCAGCCTCAACTTCTATTGCTTTAGGACACATACGGTAAAATGTTGGTCCCTTCCTTCCAGTAAGCTGTGATCAATTTAGGCAAATTAGACATTATCTTCAGTACCTACCCAGGAAATATCTGATGGGATGTTATGGCCCAAAAAAGGGAACTGAAAGGAAAATACTTAGCACACTATTAAATCTGCCCCACAAAAGTGTCAACACATTAGACCTTCTTTTTTTACCTAAGGAATTTGCCTAATTTGTAAAACACAAACATTGGCTTGCTCTTATTTTTTTACTCTCATTTATATGTTCTGGGGATAGTTTGTGAATGGGTATAATAATTCTCATTAGTTCAGATCATATTTCCAAGTACACATTTGTTATATGTTTTCAAAGCCATTTTGGCCCATCAATGTCCAAGTATATTTCAAAAGTGAGAAATCTCACACCTCCAAAATGTACTTGCCTATTTCCTGAACTGCTGACAGATACCCAACTGTATTGAGAACACATATGTGTGAATTGAGTCTGCCAGGATGCAAAATCTGCTATTTCAGTGAATTCCATTAATTGAGTCAAAACATACTAGAAATTTCAATTTTTCCTGAATCCTTTTGGAATAAGTTGTTTCTGTAAGAAACCACTCAAGGATTTAAAGCTGCCTCCCACAGAGAAGGGCAGAAGCCAGTAGTCTAATTCAGCAAGGCTGATCATGCTCAGATTGCTAGCCTTTCCTCTATGCTAAGATAATTCAATTGAGGACTGAAGGATAGGATACAACTAGACAAAACTCAAATTTCATCCCACATAAAATCGTGAAATCTTTTAATTCCATTTAAACAAGCTTCAAACTGTGCATGTCCTCCGAGAAGATTCAAAACTCTTTCTGTGCAAAGATGCAGAATTAGTGTTTCACTTAAGTACAGACAAGAAGACATAAACGAGTCCTGAGGAATGCTTCAAGCAGTGGGAGAATCCTATCTGTACAAAGAAATAAGGGACAGGAGGGATGAAGAAGAATGAGACAGACTCTTATAAGCGATGTCCTCTGAGAAAAGAGACAGTGGGCACAGATTGAAACAAAGTTGTATATGAATAGAACAAAACCCTTTTTGTACCACTTGGGTGGTCAAACACAAGTTGCCCATAGATACTGGGAGGTCCCCATCAGCAAATATAACCCCAAGTCAATTAGGCAATGTCCTGGGCAACCTGTGCTAGCTGATCCTGCTTCAACAAAAGCTTGGACCACACTGTCTCCAGAGGTCTCTTACAGTCTCCACCATTCTGTGCCTCTGTAGTGAAGAGGCAGGAAGACAAAGAAATGTCTGCTGTACAAGTCACACAGCTGCCCAGGTAGTTGTAGCCAAGTTCCAAAGATCTCAGTGGTGGAACAGACCCGGCACTCAACAGTCACGGTGCAAAATTGGGCACAGTGCATCACTCTGATTTGATAACTCCTGTGGCCAAGCAGGGCTGTTCCAAGCAGGATTTATGCCACACTGGCATGAACACGCAGCCATAAGTTAGCACAGTCCTGTTAGAGATCATCTGCACCTGTCTATAAAAAAAATAATGGAAATACCTCCCTAAAGTCAGCCAGGAAGAAAAAAAAAAAAAAANCAGTGGGAGGGGTTGTGTTATTTTCTTTTTTTTTAATGTATCTGTCAGTAGAAACAAGCCCACTGCATTCCCCTGGGAGTTTCACTGGGAAAGTGCTCCTGGCAGTCCTAAGGTTATCTTGCCCAGCTAGCTGTAGCCTCCTCAGCAGCTTCTACCACTGCAGAGCTTTATTGCATTTTTTCTGTTCTTCTGCATTTTGCTGAAGAGAATCAGCAACACAATCAATGATTTAAAATAAGACTGAGCTGGAGCTAATGTTTCATTCCTTCCCAAAGAGACATGAAATAGAGAAAAGCAGCTTATAATACCATATAATTTCTTACTGTCTCAGACAGAAAAGGAGGCTGTTTTTATGGTCTGAAAATGCATTCCTTCCAAATAGAAAGGAACAATTTGAAATAAAAATATTCCATTGATCTTTTTGATGCAATAATTTCAAATACATAGCTTTACCTATTTACTTATATTATTGTTCCACTGTACTCGAGGGCTCATTCTCGGTTACTCAGGAATCAGCCTCCAAACAGTTTTTGACTGTTTTGCTCCAAGTCTCTCACTGATACTCTTTTACTATATACAAGTATAGTCCCCACTCACAGAAAATCTCAAATATAAACATTTTAGGTCCATGTGTAGTTGTTCCATCGTGCTTGTAATGTTTCTCAACACAAGCATATTTCCAAGCAAATATAAAATAAAATTTATGTGTGATTATTAGAAGAAAGCAAACAAAAAAATGAAAAATCAGCAGTATGCACACAAATAAAGAATGCCACTGCTCTATTTTCTAGGTAAGTTCAGAGCAGGAATCATTTTTTTTTTCCTTCAGAAATCTATATTAAAACACCTAGATTTACAAACTATCACAGCACAACTAAGTCAATTCGCATAATACAGGCTACATAGAGATTTTGCTCTGGGATTCCACACCTGGCCCTACAGCCAACTGACCTCTGTTTTAAGCCTCTCATGCCTCATAAAATGCTGTTACTTGGTCTCTCTGCAAGGCAGAGAGAAAAAAGGACAACACAAGTTTCCATCCTAAGCTGCCTGTTACAGTTATTTTGATGCCCAGATTGCAAAAGTAACACTAGTCTTAAACTAGCTAAATCTTGGGCTCTAATAAATGACATCCTACCCAGTAAAAACCTGGAAGAGATTTTGATCTATTTCCTTAAAATTTCGCTTAACTTTCTGCAACTCCACAGAAAATAAGAGATGATTCTCTTTCACAGCTGTTTACATTTGTCTGCATCACATTTATCATTGTACCTACGAAAGGCGTACCCTAAGGACACTCTACCACATCTCAGACATACACAATTTGGCAACCAGAGAGGGGTAAACAGGGTTAGCCCTCCTCTGAAACACTGGAAACTGGCCAAGATTAAAAATATGAGAGGTGAGCTGTGGTAATCCTGTCAGAGGCATTGAAGCCTGTCAAGCATTAAACTAATCATCAGGTTTTGGATCAAGAATGGGAGAGTTTGAGGCAAAGTAACTAAATAACCACTGAGCTCCAGGTAAAAGCAATAAGCAAAAAGTTTGTTGAGCAGTTAAAGGGACAGAGGACTACAGAGGACTATGTAACTTCTGTAAACTTAGTAGAAGACCAGAGAAGGTACTGGGAGATGACGAATGTTTTCAAGAATAATGAACGATAATGCAAAGACAATTCTGCAGCTTGTGCTGCCTGCCAGCAAGTCAGTTCCCTCAACTGTGTTAAAGTTCTGGCATTATAAGCTCAGTTTTTCCACTTTCTGGAATGCTACTTTACCACAAATGATCTCTGGAGTTGAAAGGCAACAAATCTTCCTCCAAGCTGCCCTATAACTGGCCAAAAGTGAAGAGGCTGAGTGTCTGCACAGCTCCAGGCAGAATTGGCTTAGTTGCACCTATTACCATAACCAAGTGTGCAAGTTCCTATGTACACTAGGTAGGTAACCTGCATAAACACAGTGCCTTGAGATATTTGGCTGTTTTCTATGACATGAAAACATTAATTACAATAAATAGGGTGTTTTAGTAGCAAAGAGACACTGGATGATATAGCTTCTAAAATCAAGATTGCATTATAATTCAGATTTCATGTTTAAAAAGAAAAGTAGCAATTCTGGACAGTCATTCCTGATTTTGCAAAAATTTTGTCTTAATCAGTCAATCTAAAAAGTCATGCCATAAGGGAGCTCTACATGTAATTTTTAACAGTCATCTACTAAAACCTTTATATTCTGTGTATTGCCTCAAGGGCCTCCACTTAGCAAAGGCATTTTTCTGTATTCAGAAAAGAATATTCAAGTACTCAGGTGCACAGGATGCTTAAACATACCTATACGTACTGGTTCCAAACATTCGTGTGCTTTTTATTCTGTATGCTTCTCCTTGGATAGCTGAGTCAAGCATGATGGATTAGAGTAGTTGTTAAAACACAAAGCCATTCAATGAAAGTTTGACAGAGGGCATTTGACTAAAAAAGTACTCTGTGAGCTGGCATTTTGGGCCAAATAAATCAGCTAAAGTGTTTTCGCTAGATTTTCTCAATGATATTTTGGTAAAACTTCTACATACCATCTTAAAAGTCGTCTTGATTAAATGCTGTACCCGATGCCTGAAATTGAGCAGTAGTTGAGAAACAGTAGCAGTGTATATCATATGTTATGTATATCATGGCCAAACTCTTGAATGCTATTTCTCCTAGCTAGCTATAAACCCAGCATAACCACTTCGTTCTTTATATGCTTCGCTAATAGAAGTAGCACATGAAAAATCCTGACCAAGACAGCTGTTAGCACTATAAAACTGTGTTTTAAACTACCAAGATAAAAGCTTGTGGAGGCAAGCTGAACTGCCAGCCAGAAATTACACCTCTATCTGATACGGCTTTTGGTGATTGTCTGTCTGCATTGCTTTCAGCTGTTTCCAAGAATATAGAAGTGCTCTTTCATTTGCATAGATGTTCTTTTCCATCCTGTTTCAGACAAATAGCTACTAACAGTTACTCATTCCTTTCAGAATCAGGTCCTCAGATGTGAAACAGCTCTTCAATAAGGCTGACTCTGACAAAAACTACTCAAAATATTTTTTTTATCCAAAAGGTACACAATGTACCTCTAGCAATCAACAATGATATGCACCTTAATTATTAGCATTCGCAAAAAGCCACAGCTTGTCTGATTTTCAAGAGTATTAAAGAGAGAAGGAAAATAATCCCACAATGCAGCAGGAGTACAATGTATAAAGATAAGAGCAAAGAACTCCAGAGTCTCTTTTTCAGAAACCTACTGCTTTACCATTATTCATTCTGAATTTTGGTGAGTTTCCTGAAATATGTATTTTTAAATCACTGTTCCTCACAAACTAGTATAGGTCATGCTTATGAAGTCATGGCAATCTTTTCAAGAGTCTAACCCTTCACTTTTTACTAGAGCCATCAATTACAGTTGGACTACACAAGAGGGCATCACTACAGTTAAACTATTCAGTAAGGGTTTGAGTTCCGAAAATTTAATTCAAATATCAGGAATATCCACATTAGGAAAAATATAATATCTACCTAGGGCAAAGGCAGCTGTTGTCTTGATCACTCTAAGATAGCCACATTTAAATTGTAGTGGGGGTAGAGTTAAGTTAAGAAGATAGAGAGTTCTTTAGTTTAGGGTTCTCCCCTACTTCACAAAAAAAGCGATTTGGAGAAGCAACCACATATTCATAAAGCAATCCTGCATTGCCAAATCATTTGTGGTAAAAAAACCACAATAAATAAAATTCATTCAGTTTTAAATATTATAATTTGAAACTATCTTTCTTGCGAGTATACTAGCCTAACTAGTATACTAGAAAGTGTGCTTTAGGGATAAATATGTTAGAATCAGAAAGGCCCTAGAAATATGAGATTTTCAGTGACCTCTTTGTTTTCATGGCATCTCATCTCCTAGCAAAAAAAAAAAAAAAAGAAAGAAAGAAATAATCACAAACATGCCCAGGAATCTAACAACAGAGCTCAGCATGGTCCTCTTTTCCCACTCCAAGTCAAATGTTTCCCTTTCTTGAAAACGATGTGGGCAACTGCTAACCACTGAAGTAATGAAGAGTAGCCTGAAGATGCATAAGCAAATTCAGTAATTTGAGGTGAGATTAATGCCATCATTTTAAATACACTTTACTAAATACATTTTAAAAGCATCTTGGGACAATTTTGAGGTCACCAAGGTAAATACTGCAATTCAGGAGAACAGATAGAGCTCCTGATTTGATTTCCAGGAAGCCCAAGTGCCAGGCTTCATATGGTTTAATAGCCTTCACTGACAGCAGCTTAGTCACCGAGGTGCTTGTGGTAACAGCGAGTTTTTTAAGCACCACTTGCAGAGAATTCAGCTTCACATATTCAATGCATGAAATAGAAATATCCACTGTGATGAAGAAACATTTAGAGCAATTCAAGGAAAATGTTCTTTCATTTTAATGCCCACAATTACCTAAACAGGGAATGCTCCTCCCTGCATGAACAATTGCTGGCCATTTGACAAAACCTCCAAGATGAATAAAATTACTTACAATTAGCTAAAAAAAAAAAAAAATTATCTCGATATTCTTACAGACTAAAAGGTGGGAATGTGAGGGGCAGCCAGGTCAGGTCAGTGGATCTTAAACCTCTGACAGGAAGACAAGATCACCACGTGATTAGCAATGCTATGAGAATCAGCAGCACTCACCACAAATCCCAACTACCTCTTGGATATTTAAAAAATACAGAAAACAACTCCATGATTGGTGATAATTGCCCTGATATCTTGAATGGAATAAGAAATGAACAAGTATCCATTGAATCTGACACCTGAAGAAGCCATGTGAGACCAATGTCTCCTCCAGTTCCAAATACATGTGTGATTGTAGATCAAAATCTGGCCACACTTATTTGGAGAGATATTAGAGGTTTCATTCTGCCATTAGAGATCACATTCTGGCCACACTTATTTGGACAGAGGTTACAGAAGCTCTTAAACCTTTTGCAAAGATATTATTAGAGTAGTGAACAGTGCTACATCATCCCTTCAACAAGGGCATTGGATAAATGCTTCCTACTTTTTCCCTGGGAACAGGAGGAATACACCCTTTCTACTCTTCACTGATTTATTGTTTTAATATGAGAGATTTTTAGGTCTCACCAGCCCTCAAGGCCTAGAAATCAGGTCTTCAGGGCAGGTGAGCAGAACTCACAGTAACAGAAGGGGAAAAATTCTCATGTTCTTTGCTCAGCTAGTGCCTGAAGATTTGGCTTTCACTCTCCTAGGGCTCACATGGAAGATTTTCCTTCTGCCTTCTTTGTCTCAGATAATAGACAAACTTCTGAAAACAGATTTCTTACTGGCATCATGCAAGCCTTCAATTTTCCTCTCTCTGGAAGATGAGAGTGTAGCATCCATCTGTTGGTCAGTCCTTGGGTGGCCACAGACAAGCCAGCCTTGTGGGGTGTTCAAGAGGTGGCAAATGGACACAGGTTGAAATAAATCAAGGCCTGATAGTTTCAGTTTGGAGCAAGGCTGCCAATGGGAATTGCCACTGTCTCTCAGGTTTGACCAGGGATCATTTAATACATTTCAGATACTTAAAATTAGGATGTCCAGTCAGCACTGCTTTACAAGGTGCTAGTATCATGGAAGCACTCTGTATTTAATCAGCTGTCAGCAATTTGTAGTTTTCCAGAGAAAACCAGTCCTCAATTCCAAATTACCTTTCATACTGCACTCAGGGAAGATGTCCAGATCAAATGTTGTACTTTGTGTCTCATAACGATGTATAAGAGATTGAAGCAGGATGTAATTTAGGGATTGTATTTCTTTTCCCCTAATTAAAAAATATTTTAGTTTCTACTTTATACTAATGCAAATGTCATTACTACAGGTCCAGGAAATTTTACAGTTGAGTATGGGCAAATGTAAAGGACTGAAACAGAGTATCATTGAAAAGCTATGCAAATCACCATGTACAGTAAATCAAGCTAATAGGCAGACTTCATCTTTCTTCCACGAAGTTCAAACATAGCCTGCAGTCAGGAAGGAAGGAAAGAAGGAAAAAATATTAAAAAGGAAGAAAAGAAAAAAAAACCAAACTATTTCCCAGCAAGGAAATTTAATAGCAATCCATTCATAGAAGGTAAGTACAAAGACACTAAACAGAGGTGGCAGATTTGTCTTTGCAAACAGCATAAGTAAGAGTCTTACAAAAAATTCCCTTTAATACTTTTATATACACCTAGTCATTTATATGCACTCATTTCTGGTGTGTCCACTTTGGCATACTGACAAAACTCAGTTTAAAGAAGGGAAAAAAGAATCATGCAAAACAGACAACAAAGTTCAATGCAAAAAATGTACTATAAAGCAGACCAAAATGTTAATCAAGATCTATCAGTACCTACACCATGAGCTAACTTCTGACAATAGATGGCCGTTTACCACAGACAAGAAAAATCCAGCAAAATACCATGTCTGGAAGCTGAAGTTAAACTGACTCAGACTAGAAATACATTTTTTCAGAAGAACACAAAAAAATGTTGTGCCCTTTGAATTGTTTTAACTAAAAAAAAAAATCACCATCATCTTGCCAAGAAGGCATGTTATATCTGATTTAGACATCAAAGACTATTTTTTAGATTGCCAAATTAAATTCAAGATAGGTATCCACAGATGGTAATACTAAATTGTTATACAGTATCTTGTAGTTCTAGAATAAAAGACTCCTAAACCCCACAGGAGAATATTTTTCTTAGAGTGTGATTCTTTTCACATTTGCCTACACTAAAGCTGTGACCGTTATTTTGCCTTCAGCACTATAAATCCCCACCCAGGGTCCAGCTTTCTCTATAGCTGCACAGCACAAATTCATAGGCACCCTGTCCCTGGAGCTCCACCAAGCAAACTTTCACATACAGGCTCGCACAAAGTATCAATGAGACCACTATCTCTGGATATCCGTCCTCAAACCAATTGCTCTGATCCTCTCAATTTTGCCTTGGGCAGCATTCCTTTTATGTACTTTACAGAAAAACATTCTTTTGTTTAGGTCAGGCTTCTCTCCTTCTCTAGTCATGGTCCATCAGCTGCCATCACAGGTGGGAATCTTCCACATGCTCACAGCTCCGAATCTCCTCAACTCAATGCATATGTAAAAACGTGAAATGTCTAAAACAGATTCCAATCTACCTGGACAGAATGTGTAGGTTCAGTTTCCTAACTTGGCTATCAGTCCTGCTGCATTCACATCTGATTTACCTACAATCAGATATTCCTTCAGTATTTAGGTTAAAACAAATGTATAACCTTCTTTTATTTTAAAATCCTTTCTCACCTTTGAAATCCCAAAAAAGTTATGTCATTGGGTGCAGATACCAAAACAGACTAGATTCTTGGATTTTATACTAGCAGTTTCAGTCATTCATAAAGACTAAATGGTAGAAATACCCTATAATTTTTTATTCCAAAAGAATCACAGCAATATAGGTGTCACTAAGCAATAGGTTCAGCTAATTAGAGACAGTTTTGAAAGGCAAGAATTTCCTTCAGTTTTCATTGAAGCAAGTGGGAATCAGGGAGAAAAAAGCCACCCATCAGGAACAGATTATCCATGAATTCTCCTCTTACTTCTGTCATGCTGTCTGACAAAAAAAAAAGTGATGAAATGCTGTTGTTCAGTGATCAATTTTCAAATTAAAGTGTTACAGAAATCTGTCCCATCCATTTCTAAGCACAAGCTATAACTATGCTACATCAAATGCATCTGCTTCTGCATAATTCTGTTTAAAGCTGGCATTGCTTAGGCTTAGCCTTCTCAGACAGCATGTTTTCACCTTGAGCAAAACCGTCCATGTTGTGCTTCCTTTCAGTACTGTTATTCTTTCTCTAGTCTCTTCATCCCTTGGATGAAGAGCATTCAAGCAAAGGCTAATCTTTGCTCTGTGTGGCAAACCACAGTTCACAGACTAACATGGTTAAACCTTTCCACCAAAAATCAATGTAATTTCTCAGACATGCTTTTCCTGCTTTTTTCCCCTCTGAATACTTGCAACAAGGCAGAAGGAATGCACTATCCATATTGGAATGAAAAGGAAAATACTATTCCCTGTTGTCTCAATTTTGGAGTCTATACAAAATAAAAATCTAAAATCAATGGGGTTTTTTATAGACAGTTTTAGGAGTCATTAAATTCTGAGAAATAATTTCATTAAAGTCCTAATAACAGGAAGAAAACACATCTCATTACAAAACACCTTCACAAACTCTAGTATGCCAAAAGCTGTACAAAGGATAAGATTCCAATCACTGTTTCCCACAGAAATTTAGAAAGGCTACAGATTGCTCCTGATCTTCATTATGGGGAAGCAGATACAGATTAGTAGAAGATGAGAAGTAAGGTCTAAGTAAGTACATCTATGGCTCAGAAGGAAAGTGTGTTTTAGTAAGCTTACTAAAGAACAGGTGTTTAACAACATTCAATATTGATTTTATTTTCATGGTCCCATGGAAGTCAGTTGAATTTTTTCTTTTACGCACTAGAACTTAGCGCTAAATGCTTCTAAAATTGTCTTTAAATATGCATGAAGAATTTCAAAAGGTCATAAGGAGAGTCAGGTGAGTTAGGGTGAAGAATATAGCTGTACTGAAGACTCATTCTGCAAAACATTTTCAGATTTTGCATGCCATACTGTGTCATCCGTTTGTTTAATTTTTTTTTTTCTTTTCAAAGAAAGCTTTCAGGGATGAACTACAGGGCAAGCACCACACTGCTCTAAATCCTCTATCTTGCCTGGTTTTCCTTTTTTCCCAATTAAATTACAGTCTTCATTCTTTGAGCTACCATAAAGTGCCCATGGGGCAGTTTTACCAGAGTGTAAACTACACCAGTCTTTGGAGACATGACAATGTCACACCATGCTTTGTCTTCATGGAAAAAGCCTCAAAGAGTTTAACAGGAGACAGGCTGCAATACATCTCATGCACAGCCAAAAACTTAAAGCTGTCTTTCACCAACACACCTACTCAGAGCCAGATGTATGCACATGTATGCATCAGTGCTGATCTTCCTGCTTAAATGTGCTTAAGTATGGGTACAACCCTTAATTTAATACCATAACAGGTTTAACAGCACTCTTAAAAGTAACCTACCCTCACAGGTTTTCAGCTATAGGTAGGATCAGTGGTGGGCACATACCAGAGGCTGGATATTGCAAATCTAATCTATTGCAAAAATCCAAGACTTTTGCTTTGCCTATTAAACTGTCTTTATCTCAACCCAGGAGTTCTCACTATTAACCTTCTTATTCTCTTCCCATCTCACCGGGGGGGAGGAATGAGCAGCTGTGAGGTGCTTGGTTGTTGGCCAGGGTTAAACCATGATACTGAGGAATAATAAATACCTAAATACATATCACTATATTCACTAACATTGAGGACACACTGAGGAAGATTAAGAGCTTGGTGTTGCAAAGCACAAGATACGGAGCAACACTGAAAAATTACTTTATTTACCAAGAATCAATCTTAAGCTAAAATATAATTCCCACTTGGAACCATGAGGTCAGTAGTATATATTTATAGAACTGTAGACTAATTAACTACTGGTAATTAAATCTATAAATAAATGGAAAAAGAATAGATCACATTTTGTTTAATTGCCTTAATTAAAAGCTGGAAACTAGCAAGACAGACATATTGCCTGCTTTCAGTGAGTTAACATTGATAAAGCTTGCTATGAAGTTAATATTCTTGATTCTGGCACATTACCACACTGTTGTTATTCACAAGGAAGAGATGCCCTTCAGCCAGCTATCATGACACTATTCATAACACATTAATCACCTTCTAGGTGCTTAACATAAATTGCCAATTCAGCAGTTTATTTAGATAATCTGGAACAGAGCTGGAAGGGGGAAAGAAAATCATTTGGGTTTCAGAGATTTTAATGCTGCAACTTTTGCCTTTAATATACTCCCTTCAGCTAAATTCAAAATGCTTAGAGGTGGGACAGCAAAAATTTGAAGACATATAACTTGCACTCTTGACCAGTAACCCCAAAAGATAAATTATGTCCAAGTCAATTTTTAATGTCTTGACCAATCAACATTCAGTCAGTCTCGAAGAAAAACAAAAAAACTTCCAATTACCTTAAGGTTTCTGGTGTTACAATGTAAAGTTAATTTTTCGTTTGTTTTAAATGGAAAAGCTGCACTGGATCAGGTTAGATATTAACCACAGCCAGGTTACTGCACAGCCTTTTCAGACATGCACAAAAGTATTGTTTTTGACTTAATGTTCAAGCTGCAATAAGGCCCCAGAGATACCCAGCTGTCATGAAAGCTCTGCATTTCATTATGTGGAGAGTGAAAAGCATGTGAGCCAGTCATTTGAAGGGTAGATACAGTGGGAAATGACTGAACACCCATTAAACAAAGGAAGAGAGAGGATCTAATGAGACTTTGGTAGTAACAGTCACTATAGAAGTTCATAAGAGTGAGGAGAGGAAACAACAGGTCAAGAAAAAGCAGGATGGCAATTTATTCAGCTGGCAAGCTCTGAGGTGCAATGGCTGCAACACAGCAGCTAGAGAGGCTAAGTGTGTCTTTATTT
Source organism: Thryothorus ludovicianus (assembly GCA_013397245.1). Taxonomy (NCBI): domain Eukaryota; kingdom Metazoa; phylum Chordata; class Aves; order Passeriformes; family Certhiidae; genus Thryothorus; species Thryothorus ludovicianus. Next base: position 57,857 of record VZTB01000666.1, read on the forward strand.
TCCTTGCAAAATGAAAACATCTGAATTAGGATGCAGATTAAGATAAAATCAACCAACATCCCAAAGCACAGCCCCCCACAGCAATAATTGTGCACGTCACGCACACGGTCAGGAGTCACAGGGTTGCGCGGTGTTCCATGACTCATCAGCAGCGGGCACAGAGACTCCTGTAAACATCAGCGAGCAGAATTTTATTCATTCTGAACCGTACTTTAGGGAGTTCAGTGGACGCCATTAAAATTCTTCGAGTAGCAGTGTGGAAAATCATGCTAACAAATAACCTACCTTTGTAATAATCATCTGTGCACTGAACGCAACAATAAGTCACAACAGGCGTGCAGCAATAGGCTGTTGGCACACATTTCTGAATGCATTCTGAGGACCAAAACAGAAGGCTGAGTGCCTCCATGCATCAAAGAGCAGCACTGCCAGCCTACTAAGGCACACCCTGCTAATTTTTACAGCAACAAGGCTCATAAATCTCAAATTTTGGGTTCTCAAAAACGTTTCTCCAAACACCTAGAGGTAACACTCATCTCTCTCTAAAGACAGTAGGCAAAACAGAAAAATAGGTACCTTTTAAATACATGATTTCTCTTGAGGGATGATTTTCAAAAGGTAGTGTTACTTTAGGTACTGTTAGAGGAAATGCTTCAGAGCCTACGCACTTACAGCCTGAGACTGAAAAGGGACACTGTTGAGGCAGGAGTTTTATTTGGTGGGTTTTTTTCACCTCTGATAGGAACAGCTCAAAGAGCTGAACCGACTTGCTCAAGGTCGCAGAATAACCTAGCAACAGGACAGAGATGAACCTGGGTCTCCACATAATGAGTGAAAAATAAAATGGAAGTAGGTCAGCATGGGTTTCCTAAATCTTTTATAACTCTTGTGTCTTCCCCAGAAAATTAATTTCCTACTGAAACTGAACACTGAGAAAACACTGGAAAAAAAATTCTGGTGACAAAATAGGGACAGCTTAGTAAGCAGGGGGTACTGCTGGCAGAGGCAGGAACTGCATTCACCGCAGAAACTACTAATTTTCATAATCCTTAAATTCTGACTAAAAGGTTATATTTCCACTAGTAACATAAAGATCTCCTCCTTTCTGCATCTAACCAACACAATGCAAGAACAAGATTAAAGGCAGAGGATTACAGAAAATGCAAGGGATCAAGTTATTTGCTTCAAAGAGATTCATACTCAAGCAAGAAAAAAACAGCATCCATTTATCATTGTAACAGAGAGTTAGTGCACATATAGACTGATGGGGTACATTTGAAACTGGAAATTTTCTGAACTCTCAGTAATTCTCCATTTTCCTACAACAGGCTGCAAGAGACACAAAACTCTGTCACATACAGGCTTGGTCCAGAACTGATAGCTTTTAACCCATTTCATCTTCTCACTGAGGACCTGAATCTGCTAGATATCCTTTCTTTAGAGAAAAAGGGATTCTGCATGTTTCCACAGAAAATAATCTCTATAAGCACATCAACTTAGAAGAAGATGGGTGATTTCAAGAAAGGGATGCATCTCAGAGGCCTTTATATTCCAGATGGGGTTTTAATGGGAAAGTTTATGCTAACAACTGACCTGACATTTGTTTAATAAAATCATCTATGGTAATAAAATAATATTCTTTTCTGGACTTGTTAGCTCTTAGAAGAGTGCAGGATATTGTATTTAAAAGAAATTAAGGAAATGTTACTGGATGAAAAATATAAGTAGCCAAAGAAAATCTTAAACAGAAACAAGCACATAATATAAATACATCAGATGACATTTAAAGAATATTAAGGCAATTTCAGCCATTAACCACAATACGTGAAAAAGAAACAGAGAAACAGAGGCCTTAAAAGCACTAGGAAAAGCTGAGTTTAAGCATTGGAAGCTTTTTACCACCACAACAAACAGACAATAAGACAAGCTACTAAGGAAAATGTTGGAACTGGTTATGAGCAACTGACTGGACATTTATTCTTAAACAGCTTTTGAATAAATAGTTCTGCTTTGCCACAACCACAGAGCTAACCATATATCCTCTCTATCTCAACAACACTACACACAATTGCCTCTCCCAGAGCTCATCTACTGAATGAAGTATTTTATAAAGCACAAAAAAAAAAAAAAAAAAAGGCAAGCCAAAAGAAAACCTAACACAGAAAAAGTTGAAGAAGTTGCATGGTGCCACCACCTGCACAGAAGTCAGCACTCAGGCAGAGCAATGCCACGTTTCACTCAGACCCTTCAAGCTAAAATACCAAGCTCTATAATTATGCTGTTTGCTTTGAGCTACACTATGAAACTGTTCTCCTGTGTCAAGGAACACCTTGAAAGACACAAGTGAAAAGCAGTCACCACTAGGCAATTGTGCTATGTTATCTCCCTTGCGTGTTTCCAGCAGTCTCTCCTACTACACAAGAGTACTCCCATACATGAAGCAGCCCAATGCTACAATTACAGCTGATTATATTCATTCACAACACTGCTGGTGACCCTCATGCTGCCCACAGGGCGTTCTCATGCAGCTGGCTGAGATGGAGGTGGTGAGATGGACTGAAGAGACACCAAATATTCCCCAAAAGATAGAACTATGTTTCTGCATCACAGCCTAATGTCCAAAAGATTTCCTTCTGACAACACTCCACCAGTTTGCTATTTGCTCATTCAGCTGTGCACATTCTTCATTTATTTTTCTGGCTGGCTACTTTTTAAGGCTTTGCCCTCATTTGACTCTGTGACAGACTACACAGTCTCTTTAAGCAGTGTATCAAGTAAGATCTGAGAAAAACTGTCCAAAAAATAAAATTCATTCTGTTACTCTCACTGGGCTAATTGGACCATTACTGCAATTCACAGAATCTGATCAGATGTTCCACTCCATCGTAAATTGCATATTTCATTGCTAGCACAAGCTCAGCTCAACATCAAGCAAAGTGGTGATGTAGCAAACTTTCCTCCTGACCTTATCCAGTTTATCAAAGAGTCACTCCAGAGGGTGAGCCAGCCACCCACAGGTACTAAAAGAAAACTACAAGGTAAATAGGAGCCACTTTCATCGCCCAATATCACTCACAAATTTTACATAGGTAACAGAAAATTGATAAGAAGACAATTAAGATCTCTCATCTACTCTATTTCCCTCATCATGTCTTTGCCTTTCTTATTTCTCTCATGGTTAATTTCTCATATTTTTTGCTTAAACAGTAAACTAAAGCTGCACTGAAAGTTTTAGATGCCTCTATTTATATACTAGGTTGTTGAACCTGAAGAAAAAAAGTAAACCAAATTAAAACAAAAACCACTGAAAAGACCTTGGTGTCTTTTACTTGCAGTAGAAAGTTTCTCCACCATAAGAAAAAAAAAATCCACTTCTGGGGGAGGGCAAGAGGAATGCTTTTCTCCTATGAGTCAACAGATTCACTGGCAGGGTGAAGAGGGAAAATGGGTCAACTACAAGCAGTCTCATAGATAGATACTGCCTCTAATTCTGCTACAAGCTTCATTCATTATGACATGAGGGAGGAGACATTTGGTGGGAGAGAGATCTGCCTTCTCCCTGGGCATAAAGCCACCCAGACCCTTTGCTGGGAGAAAGCAAGATATAGGAGTCAACTATCATTGTCTCAAAACATGCAGAGAATTAGGGATTAGGTAGCAATCTTGGTGTGCACCTATTAGAGATTATCATCCTTCAGAGTTTTGCTTATACATCTGATAGTCCTCTTCTGGATAAAGGGAAAAAATAAGCATTTTTGAAAATACTCCCCAGTAAAGTGCCCCAAATTAGCCACTTTTGAGAATGAACATATCAAAAACATCTTCCAAGAAAAAATTTTCCCTAATGTACAGTGCAAATCTTTCTCCCCAGTGTAAAAGGGTTCATGATGAAAAAAATAAATCAGCCCTGTAGTGAAGAGATTATGATGATTTAATCTCAGGCAGCTGCTGCAACTCTGAAATTATAGAGGCAGACTCTTCTGGATTGATCACCTCATTTCTTCATCTGGCAGCACATGGAAGTTTCACTCAAACCTGTTAAATGGCTTCAGGCCTACCAGTGCTTTCTAAAATGACTCTTCCTCATCTCTAGAGTTTAAAAACCCTACAGCCTCCCTCTCTGCCTAGAGAGCCTGAGGCAGGTGTAATGCAGTCTTAATTCTGCTTTAAGGCAACATCATTCTATTCTTTCTCATGGAACACCAGCATTCATTATTCATTCACCCACTGCTTATGAAATGACATGGAATTACTGCCTGTGAACCTTAAGGGCATCAGGGAGCAATATAAATTTAACTCTCATTAAGCTATAAGTACCAAAAGAAGTTCAGACTTTTTCAATCAATTCACCTTCTCTCCTCAAAGCCTGCACACAAATCTGCACATTTTATTTTGACTTGTCCTGGAAAGGAAAAATGATCTAGTTTGGAAGACCTGATGCTCCTGAATTAAGGGCAAAAGGTCTCCATACAATATGTCTGCTCATTCTATTCACCTGCCTGCCTTCAGAAGAATAGCAAGGATGCTGACTTCTAGGCCTAATGACAGTACTTAAAATCTTCATTTGCTGCAAACTGATGTGTCTGAGCCCTCTTGCTACAATTGTCCTACTCATCAGGAATCCATTGTTTTACAAAATACAAGCAATTCTTGACCATTCCTCCCTACTTATACTGTATTTGATAATAATCTATATGGGGTCTGTGATGATGAGTCAGGTATATGAATAAATTCTGCAGTCACACATCACAGAAGACAACAGGCAGGCAGAGAGGCACAAGTGACAGGGAAAGCACCCAGTTAGCATCAGCCTATGCTATTACCAAGCAGAGTCGTGCACAAGCTGCAGCATGTGCAGTTCTCACAGCAGCAGTCCCAGGTGGGTAAATGATGTGAAGCACACAAGCAACATTCTCACAAGGCTGCATAACGCCACGGCACCCTTGTCCACATTTTAAACATTTCCTCATGATTATCCCAGCACGAACCTTGTACTCACAGAAGACGAGCATCTTTATGGATGCAGTACTACCAAGCACTGCAAAAGTGATTTTATAGACTGTGTGGTGAAGGCAAGTTAGAGCACACAGATGTCACAAACACTGACAAGACTAACATCTCACAAAGCTACCAAGTTCCATCACAGTTACTAAAACAGCAATTGACAAGGATTATATCTTTGTAGTACTGACACATTACTAGCAAGGAGGTGTCTTGCTCCAATTTTGCTGGCGCCTCACTTAAGGAGAGAAGGAACAGGAAACTTTTATCAAGTTAAACTGTCAGGTCACTTCCTACACAAGCCTTTTCTTTGAGCTCCAGGTAGACACTTCAATAGTTTGTTCTTATACCATCTATATTTCTGACCATAAGCATCATCCTCGCAGACTTGGACCTTGCATGCAACCAGAATGCCACGTTGGCAGTTTCTGAGACCACTTCAGTAGCTCCCAGTAAGCTCCTGAGGAAATGGATAGCAGCCTTTTGTCTCTCTTTTCCCATATCCTCTGCTGCAACCCACTTATTTTTACTCAGAGACACCCTTTTCAAGTAAACTTCTAAATGGGCAATGCTCTAATCTGCAGTTTAATCCTAGAAAAGAAGGTTATTATACTCAGTAATTCAACTTTAAAAGTTTTGCCCCTTGCCAAAGAACTGAATGGCAACCTCTTTCTTTCATGCCAAAGGCCAATTACAGCAAGGTTTTACTTATACAATTTAAGCCTCCATGCCTCCTTTATGTTTTTCATGCTGGGAATATCATTTGTTTTGATAGTTTTGTATTATGTAGTTTTTCACGGCTGGAGATTTCAAACACTGTGATTGTCCTGCCAGGAATCACACAGGGGACTTTCCTTTAGAAATTCAGCCTCTGTGATTGCCCTGCCAGGACTCATATAGCTCTGTCCTTATGTGGAATGCCCTATAATTTTACTGTGCTAAGAATTTGACTCATATGTTTACCTTGAGAGGAATACGAGAACACCAGCAGCAAACTATTTCAGTCTGCCTTGTCCAAGTTCCAGGATGTGATTTCACCTCACTTTGTAGGGTTGGTACCAGTTAGCAGGTATTTAGAGACCTTTTTCTGAATAGGAACAGAAGATCTCAGAGGGGGTTCAGTTTGGTTTTCTAAATCAGTTTTTTATGTGAAATTTTCTTAGAGTCCCTCAAGCTTCAACTCCCTTCTCAGAGCAGCCTGAGTGACTGAATAGAGTGTGTATGTGACTGAACCACATTTTGTCTGTTCCTCTGACTGTGGGTGCCACCCCATCCTGGGATGTAAAGACCACACACAAAACAGGTTGTGTTGCAGAAAAGAGTACCCGTATTGAGACCCCACTTGCAAGAACAGTGTATCAACAGGCTTGACCCTGTACTCTCTCCTTCCAGGGCACGGCAGCATTCTATTGGAAAGCTGCAACTTGTAGAGTAGGATGAAGTGCCTTTGCCATGGGGGATGAAGAGAAGCAGAAACCAGGGGAATAGCAGTTTTTGTTGCAATGTACACCAGTTTCTGATTACTACAAGAAGGGAAACATTTTCCTGAATCCAAGCAGACAGACTGTTAGGAGACTCACTTTTCAATCCCTGGCATTTTGGGAGCCAGACAAACATCTCACCTGGACAGCTCCTGCCACCAAAAGGCAGCTCCAAAGGTTGTGTATATTCTTTCATACTAGCAACTCTGTTACATTGAAAAAAGAGATTGCAATTACTTTGGCTGCATTCACACCATAGGATACCTCTCTACCATCTGCTCTTCGAAGACAGAGCATTGATTTGGGCCAGCTAGAGGGAATTCCCACCTAGAAAATGACATCTGCCCGCCAGTTTAGGACACTGTCCTTTTCACAGTCTGCTTCACACAGACTGGACACATCTGCTTTTTTTCTGATGCAATGCATCCATGGGACCAGAAAACCCTGAGATTTTCCATTTCAAATGAACTCTCTAAGTCCATATAACAAAAAGTATAATTGGCGACAAAACAGCAAACATTTATTCTGCAAGACAAAAGGTGCACTTGCTGCTGCAAGTTGCAGTTAAAAAAAGACCACACGTAAAACAAATTTAAACACAATCTAAGTTATACTTATCAGTAGGAATTCTTCTTATCTTTGGGTGCACTTCCTCTCACTCCTCCAGAACAAAGGCTCAAACCACCACATCCCACCAGGCTGTGCACTTAGCTTCCCCGTAAGATCCTCAGGAAGACTAAAGAGTTAGATTTCACACTTAAATTCAAATTTCTAAGGCAACCTTCTGAAACCAAACACCAGAGATACCTCAAGTTGACTTCTTAGGCCCAGCCACTGGGTACTAGAAGGGTCAGCTATTGATGACTCTTGGAAATCAGTCACTGACAGTTTTGGAGGATTTTCTTCCTGCTCCTCATTATCACCAGCAGCTGCCTCTGTTACCCACAGGGAGATTCATGGAGAGTTGTGGTTACGAGCACATTCATACAAAATATTGCACAAAACACATACAAGTGTATTGTTGACCTTAGGATTTCTGATGGGCTGGTTGATTTTTAGACATAGGATATATAACATCTCAACTAGCACAGAGACTCAAGCTATCTTGTCAGAGGCAGTTCCCCACTACCTTATCTTCCTAAAAAACTCAAAACTGTGAGCTGGGCTACCACTTTTACTATAAGCATATCAATCTTATACTTCATCTTCTGCATCTCCTTGCTTTTTAACATGGGTCCACCTGACAGCTACCTGCTCTGCCTGGAGGCCTCCAAGAGCTGCATTGCACAGTCAACTGAGAGGGCAGAACCTCAGGAGAGGTTTATGTGTGGGAGATAAGGCTTAGAAATAGGATTTAAAGCATGATAATTTTAACAATCATTAAAGACACCATGGTTTTCATACTTTTTGCAGTATTTTTTAACTCTGTTTTTCTTTATCCCAAAGATTTCTTCCTCCCTTCTCAGAAAAGGCCATAAATTATGAAACAGACTTAAAACCAAATCTCTGTCTACTTTCATAGCTAGTTCAAAGTAGCAACAAATTTTCTGACATGCAACCAGCAGCTCAGCGTACATTTTCATTATTGATTATAGGTGTTTAGAAACCTTGCCTGTAATGGTAGTATCATCAATTTATTGATAGATTACATGCACAACAGGACATTTCAATATGGAATAAGATAATTAAAGATATTATTTATAGTCCTTTTAAGTGCAGTGTGATTTTTTTTGTTTTCCCTCCAACATACATGAACAAATGATAACACTCTACTGTTTAAACAGCAGCACTTTTAAAATTCTTTCAGTAGTAGTCTCTTATGCAGGCTTTCTCATCTAGCAGGCTCATGTAGAGCCTGCCATCCTCGAGAGTTTTCCAGTTCTGAGTGAGGTAATGTATTTTTCTATGCTTGTCTATACCAAAAAAGACTTTTGCATTCAAGGAACACTTTAGTGTTTCCAGCATGGGAAGTTTAATGTTTGCTGTAGAAATCTTTAAATATGGAACCTCATAGAAAAACATTTTGGCTAAGAAGTTTCAAACCTCTCATCTACATAATTTCATTTGCATTTTATTCAAAAAAATCCAATTAAATGCCATCCAGGTTACTTCGAGATACTGCACAATCCATTAGAAACTGGAAGCAGATAATGTAATCTGCTTTAGTAGATGTCATAAAATGCCTCCTAGCACCTCCTCAACCCAGGTCATTTTATTCAGCAATGAAACAGTATCTGACAGACTTCCAGAAATGCCACTTCAGTCCCAATTAATCAAGCCTTGCTCTAAAGCACTGTATGTCCTTCAGAGGGGCATAGTCCCCAAAATGTCAGGAGGTGGAGAGGGAGACTCCTTCAGGGCAGCAAAAAGGTGCTCCTGCGAGGGAACATCAGGGTGCCGATATCCTTCATGTCTGTAGCTGGAGTCACTGCCCTGCCTCACCCCTGGGCCCATGGCAACCTTCACAAGCACACAGCCCATGGGGCTGCTGCTTGGGCACACATTATAAGGTCATGTAATTCAGGTAATGCTGTTCAAAGACCTTCAATTTCAACATTATACATCAGCAGGTCCAGGATGTGCCTGCTATTATCTGTAATAGGAACACACATGCTTGCCTGCAGCACTGAACATTCACCTCTTTCAGTTATTTGTTAAATTACAAGAACATAGCTCATCACTAAGCTTAATGATTGAAAGGGACAATTTGTGCTGCTTTTCATGTAGTGTATTTCCCAGCATCATGCTATCTTCTTCTATAAAAGTCCTGAGTGGTAATCTTTCCTACTTCACAGATGTATTGCACTGCATATTCCTTTCTGATCCCACAGGGACTCTATAAGTAGAGTTATGAGCATGGCTTTATTTAGATCCCAAACAAAATTAAGCTGTTTTGAAAACTTTACTGAAGTTCACACCATTCTTCATTGAAGACTTAGCCTTGAACTCCCCCACTTTCAAGTTCATCTGTGCTGTGTCTTTTAGATTCTATGGCAAATACAGCCTTCAATAGTTTTTGCACCTAAATCGCCTTGTTCAACATTGACTCCCCACACTTCCCAACATCTCTAAGCTATTGCAGGGGAGCAATGAAGCAGCAGACAAACACTCTCACCTTACTTCACTCAAACCTTACTTTGCAACAGTCCCAAGCAACACAGGATCCATGGTCTGCCCTTAAGCTAGGAAGAACAATTGGAAAAAAATTGTATAATTACTTCCAAGTTTATAGTCAATATGATAATTGAGCAGCATAACAGCCAAACTACCCCATGAGATATAGACTTAGCCAGAATTATCAGCAAGTATTAAGTTATTCAAATTAGGTTATTTATCTTAAAAGGTCTCTATTATCAGGATTAGCTCATCTCATGGAAAACACTGTATATACACTTTAGAAATTATAACTTTTGTATATTGCTGACATCTAATAATAAACAGAAGTACTGCAGTAACACTGTAAATGCATAAATGTCAGCACTTTTGAGAAAGTGGATTAAAAATAAAACCATAATCTTCTGTCTGAGTCAGCTCTCTCATTTTCAGAGGAAGTTTTCTTAACATTAGTCCTATGAGAAGTCAAATTCACTGCCTTCATAACACAGACAGAGCAAAGCTCCACTTTTTATCTGCCTGAAGGCACAAGAACTTTCCTAGGGGCATAAATTACAGGACAGCTGGGTTCTTTCATCACAACACCATCAGTTGAAAACTTCTCCATTAGCCTTTTATGCTCCAATTCTTCTTTAGTTCTCTTCTTTTCACAATGCAAAGTGCATGACTTCTTTTAAACCTAATAATGATTAAAGATTTTTTTTCTGTTTCTATAATGGCAACTTCTTGTATATCTTCCAATCTGTTCTTTATCCATATGTTTTACATACTCACTTGCTGAAGATCAACATTGCCTCTTCAATCTCAGATCTGTCAGTCTTTTCTAAGACATTGTTTTATTTCATGCTGTATTGGGGGGAAATTCATTGCACATTTTCCTATTTGCTCTAGTGCCTAGGGCTCTTCCCTCAGTGCTAATATCACTATTTCTAGCACAGAGACTTGTGCCCCAATTAAAAGGAATTAACATAGGTCCAGATTAATTGCATTCAGGCTGGTAGTTTGTTCACCACCTTTGTCAGAGCGACAGATGAGGGTGCAGAAATGCTCTGGCACTGAGCATTGAAAATATTCTGAGAACATCATCTCCTTTGTCCTTGCTATGCACTCTGCCCTAGTACTCAGAAACAACAACAGTGTGATAGCATTTAATGTGGTTTTCAATCTTGTTGTCTTGCCTGGTCTTATTTGCCATAAAACACACTATTGAAGTTTCTGCTGTTTCTCTTTTCTGCCTTTAGACCCAAATAATGCAGAGTAAGGAATGCTCTGCAATTCATGTTTTATGAAAGAACTGTCCCCAGTGTACACTAATTTGCTCTTCTGCTTAGTTAACAACAATGGTAACTGCTAGTTCTTGGTCTTTCCACAGCTGATTTGAGTAGGTGGTCCCAGAACCTGCCAGGATCTAATTTCCTTCTATGGCTGAAGTAACCCAGATATTTTTCAATACACAGAGATTTGGTTCGATTTGCATAAACAGCCAACTAAAATAATCTCCATAATTCAAAAAGCCTTGTAATAGGATATTAATGCTCTTTATTCACAGCATGTAGCATCTGGCCCAGGGGACTGAGGGTTCCCATGTATGACTTCAGAGATAGGGAGGTAAGAAGGATTTTTACTGCAAAATTCAAATGGCAGTATAAGCTTCCAGCAAGCCTCTAAATGGAGAATTTCTCTGCCTTAAACCTAAAGTTTTACAGCTCTCCCAAATATTTTCTTCTCTACAGATACTGGTAAAACTTGTGTCCCTGTTTAGTAGATTTTCTAGAACAATTAAGGTCTTGTAATTAAACTCACTGGGCCATGATTCCCATGTCCCCTTTTACTTTCCTGCAAGTATATTTGTCCTTTTGAAACCTCACCTGTCCTCTATGAGTTCTCCAAATTAACTGGAAATGGATCCAATTAACCAGTTCACTGAGCACACCATGTTAAATTCATCTGTCTGCTGATTTGAATATGCTCAGATTCTCCAGAAATTCTTTAACAAGCATTTTCCTGATCTGTGACTTTCCCTTTCTTCCTGTCAGCTTTATCAAAACTCCTGCTGTGTTCATTACTCAAGTGAAACACTGAGGCAAAAATAACAGTTAAGCACTGCAACAGTCAGAAGCTTCTCCCAAAGGACAAACTGGACATGCACTTTCATCAGCCCTAAAATTAACGTATCGCTTACACAAAACACAGACATTCATTCTGCACTATCCTCCACAAACAGTGGATGAGGAATAAACACGACTGTTCCATATGACCCATCAGTTTCAGTTTAGTTGAATTACCAGCTTTCAAAGCCTGGCTTGCCACCATGGTGACCCTCCAATGAAATAGGAAGTACCTCATAAGGCTGCTAGTGGTTAGCTGACACATAGGCCTGTTCATTGTATGAAGTCCTCAGATAGTTTCTTGGAGCTATTAATGTGATTAATTAGTGCTTAAATATAGCTGAGATCTGTATCTTTTTCAGTTTCCTTTTTATGAACTATTTCCCAGTTTATACCTTTTCTTAGTCCAAAGGACTGATGGACCATGATTATGCTTAAATGTAAAAAATACCATCAATTTACCAAAATGCTTCACTCTTGTGATCTTATCAGCTTTTTCTCACTTAAGAATGTCTTACAAACTTATTTCAAAGATAAATATATCAGAATACAAGCACAGCCATAATCTCAGTAAAGCACTGTAGATCAAAAGAATGGTGCTATCCTGTCAAACAAGCAATCTCATCAAAATTCTGTCAAACCATTTTGATAAAGGAGAAAAAAGTACATGAAGTATATCAAAGTGTGAGTACATTTGTATTTCAAATGACAGCGCATGTCCTTAACAGTATAAGCAAGAGTACTGCAGAAAGTAATATGTCTGTAATGCTTACAAAAAACCTACTCCTACTGCTTACTGAAGGCTGGACATCACAGAAACCAAGAGCCCTGTGTCTGAAGTCATTTCTCCTTTAAGCTTCGTGAGAATTCAAATACATTTACAGCCATGAATCACAAATTAGATAGTCCAAAACTGATGGTTATTAAATTAACAAGATACTGTTGCAGTAAATGGTGGAATGACTAAATGTCATAAGCACCAGCAAAGTATTTCAGCCATACAACCCTTACTCTGAAGAGCCTAATCCTTGCAGACAAGTGAAAAGGACTAGAAATGCTAATGAAAAACATCAGCATGAAATACTGACAAACCTTTGGCTTGAGTTGTTTTAGAAGGGTCTGGGAAACTATAAATTGTACTTCTCTGACTTTTTCTTTCCCCTCAGAATACCTACACTGCACTACCATCTTCTTCTATTTTTGATAGTTGGAGCTACAAGGAAAGCAACAGCTAAAGATTTCTAAACTAACCAAAAGTAAAAGCTCGTATCTGAATTAAGAAACTGAGAAGACAATTCTTCCCTATGTTGTTCCTCTAGAGCACATATTTCACTACTGTCTTTTTAGCTGTTCACCTCATGACACAACAGATGCATTCTGCTCAGTTTGCATTTCAATACTACAATCTTGAGATTGGTTTCCTTGTAGAAAATCCTGGCAATAGGAAACCCCTACCAACTGCAGCAGAGAAGAGCTTATCTCTTGCTGTACAGAAGTGTCAACTTCCCTATGATGCCAGTTTTCACGCAACACATAGTTCCAGCTTTGCAATTTATTAACAACTAAATACTCAAATTCGCATTTTCCCAACCAACAGTCAAGTTACAGAACACAGTTACCTTTCATTAATATGGCACAATATTTAACAAAAAATATTTTCACATTAATATTTACTATTACTCTGCATGCCTGTGCTTACATCTTTTTTAACACAGGATTATATTATACTTGGAGGGCCAGAGGGAGGAAGGAGGTATGTAATGGTGTTGAATGAAAAATTATAAATATCTATTAAATGAATCCCCTACTTTATAAGCATATTTAGAAACAACTGTTTAAAACACTAGTTAGATTGTCATTATTCTTAATGGCCTTTGCTTATGCTTATTATTTCCTGCAGATTAGCCTTTGGAGTTTGTCATTATCAATACACCATTTTGCTATATTAATAAGGGATGCGAAATTCCCCTTCATCATAACACAGAGCTCTATTTTGCCCCTCGTGTGTTAGCTAACTAAACAGTCTGTTAACCAGCTGCTAATCTCCTGTGACAGTGTGGCAGTCTCCCACGAGCTGGGTAGGTGTGCACACAGTATGACCAATTACACTACAGTGCTAACGTGATGGAGGGAGAGTGAGCAGACTTCTGAGGCTCAGCACCCCCTGAAGCTGATGTGCTGCGATTCCTGGAGCCCTGCTGTACCAAACACTAAGTACACAGGGCATCAGGCAGACAACAGGTGATCGCTTGGGCCATACAGCCCTTGTATGAATTTATGATTGGGAAATTGTGATTGCTGCAGTCAGAGCTGCAGCTGTCACACACAGAAAGTGCAGAAAGCTACAGTGACTTGCATATTGTCAGAGATCACCTTTCTAAAGCTCTCTGGATAGTTTTCCTAGGTCAAGAGTTTCATTACAAAGGACAACTGTGCCAGCCCTAACTGGCACTGCCTCTGAATGAGCATAGATAGATGCTCTGTGAAAAAGGGTGAGTTGCTTGTAATCTCCCATTATTCATGGGTGCTTTACCAGCTGGCAGCAATGGATTAACACATATTCACTGCAAACGCTGATCTTTAGGATTCGCTGAGGTGAAAACAAAGGGATCAGCCATGGATTTCTGACTCCCTGCATCCAGAAGTTAAATGTATTATAGCAGCTGTGCTAACATACCGAGAGCAGCCACAGCTTCCCTCATTGCACTTGATCATGATCGGTCACTCGGATGCAATAACTGAAAGGTTTAATTGCTAAGGGCAATGGCTAACAAAGGGCTTTAGGTTGTGGCTTAGTTTATCTGTATAACAGATAATAGTTAAAGCACATGGGAGAAGGGTAACAAGTAGATCTCTGTATTTCATACTAAAAACTATTGTTAGAAATGACAGCCACTCTCTACCAACCTAGACACAGGCCCTGAAACACTGGAAGAAGAACTACATTTGTTCTTAAACTCTGCTTTGGGCTCAGTGGAGGGAAAAAAGAATCCATCACTTACATCTAAACATGCCATTACAGAACATCAACATTCAAATCCCCACAGGCCAGATTCAAACTCAACACAGTTCAAGTCTCATTTGGAGTGAGAACTCTAATTAGTGGGGGGAACAAAAGCTAACTGAAAAAGACACAGATTTGATAAGATGGATCTTTTTGCATCACTTGAGAGAAAAACACTTAAAGCAAAGTAATCTTACACAGTATATAAATTAGCCTGTTTTCAAGAAAGAATACAGTAAGCTTTATTCTTCAATTATGCTCTTTGACATGGCCAATCTCCAAGGAACAGTTAAAGAAGGATCTGTGGTAGAAAGACATCATATGTAGGGGTAGTACATTAATTAGGATTTTCATTGCTAAATTGCTAATTGACACAAGATAAGAATGAGAATTCTAATATACTTGACCATATAGCAGTCTTGCAAAACAATCACAGAGTGTTTTTAATTACTAATTAAGAGTAAAGTTTAAAAAATGTACAATAAAAGAAACTACTACTTTAGGTTATTCACAAATGAGAGCCTGATCATTAAGCTATACAAAATGGAACTATGCCAAAAATTGCAGTACAAATAAAGATAATGTCAGGCACTCATAAAATTATAAGT
This sequence comes from Thryothorus ludovicianus, assembly GCA_013397245.1. NCBI lineage: Eukaryota > Metazoa > Chordata > Aves > Passeriformes > Certhiidae > Thryothorus > Thryothorus ludovicianus. The sequence continues at coordinate 73,173 of VZTB01000666.1, forward strand.
AAACCTCAAAATAATAACAACATTACCTTCAAACTCCTGAGACTTTTCTACCTGCATAATTTGGGATATTTTTCATGGTGTGATAACACAAAAGGACTTAGAGGTTGAGTTTTAAAGTCTTCACTCTGAGAAATACTGTTGATGAATGAAGTCTCAGATCCCCTAGTCTTCACTATGAGTTTTTGCATTGCCCTCATGGGACAAGACTCAGGCCTTGCAGTTACATTAGATCTCCTGTATGATTAAATTTGCATCCCCAGTGGCCATTTCACTGGCTTCTATTTTGACACTTTTAAAAGAGCTGACCAGGCATATGACTGCCAAGTGCCATTAACCCTGCTGAGCTTCATCAGCAGTCACACTTACCCAGCATAACCCCAGGCATTGCTCCTGCAGTTGGTCAGAGTTCTGCCATGAGCTACAGTGACAGCAGAGTCCTGCTCCCCACTTCCCATCTTTTCAGCAGAATCCTTCTTTCCATAGGCAAAATACAGACATCCATGCTCAGCAGCCTTCATCCCCATCTCAGGCTTTCCAGAGGCATTTCAGCAAGGCTGACACCTTCAGCTCTCTGAAGCCCATGGATCTGCTGAGGAGCACAATCTCACAGCCCCTAGGAGCCTCCAACTCAGCCTCCAGCACAAGCAAAGTTCACTTCAATCCTTTTTCAAAGGCAACCTTTTTTAAGCTGAGCAAAGGGAAATGAGGAGCAACAGGACACCAAGCCATGCACCCCCACCTGTTTTACCTAATGCTCAACTGGGTTCAGCTGACACAAACACCTGGAGAAGGCAGGGTGACTTGCCACTGAGCCCCTTTGCTAACAGCACTTCAACATCAATGCAATAAAACAGGACAATGAATGCACAAGATTCATAAAATGATACATGGATCACCTCCTTTGTCTCATTTACTATAAATCATCATCACCTATAGAAAAAACAAGCATTAAATCTCAACTGAAAGTGCATGGAAGACTGAAGCACAATCAGGGGCACTGAGTAGCAGAGGGAAATAAAAAATTTGCATTTCATCTCATGTCAAAGAATTTGTTAACAAAACAAAACCTGAATATCTGTATTCCACAGCCCATAAGAGTCCCCTTGGCAATATCTTCATAAATAACAGCATTAACATAATTGCAGACTATTGACAAGAAGAAATTAAGGATTGATCTGACATGGATAAGGAAGTGCTTCTAATCTTCAAAGACTGTAATTCCATCAGGCCACACTCCCTAAAATATTAATTGGAACATATTATATGAAGGACAAAAGAAATTTTCTCCTCCCTTCTACTGTCCATGCAAAATTACTTCTTACATCATGTTCTCCATGGTTTTACATTAATCTGGCAATGGGGCCCAGAGCTTCACAACTCCCACTGATAAAAAGAAAAATAAAGGAAGGGGACTTAAATTTGCCTTTGCTCAATTTCTTCTCCTAGTATCAGCCTTTCCATATCTATGAGTAATCAAGAAGACAGAGCCAAGGCTTCTTCCAGAGACATATTGCAGGAGGATGGTAGGCAAAGGACTTACAGTAAAAGAAAAAAGGGACAAAGTATAGATAAGGCTGTGCAGTCTGCATCCTTGGAAACAACCAAGACCCTACTGAACATCCTGGTTGACTGCCTTGAGTGGAGTGAAGGGGTCTGGAGACCTTCCTCAGGCTCCTCCCAGCCTAAATTATCATATGGTCTCATGACATCTTGTTACATTTATGGACAGTCTAAAATAATTCTGTCTACATTCTTGTTTCTTGTATTTGTTAAGTTTCCTGTAGGCAGTGACAGGGAGAGAGATCTGCATAGATTGATCCATTCCATTTGTTCACCAGCCTGGTTTCTAACTTCCCTACAGACAGCTCTGCAGCCAGGCTGACTGTTCATCCTGGTAGTCTTCTGTGGCTGAAATGAGTGCTTGTCAGGAATGAATAAGACAGGTTCAGTGTTCCCAACGCTCACAGCATATTTGAAGTCGGAGCCCCTACAGGCACTTGAAATTCTTAACGTCCATTCTTTTTTTCCATAGAGTATATATGGAAGTCCACAAAGCTCTAACTTGTTATTTAAAATATCAGATCAGACCCCTTAAGATATATTCAGCATGCACTGATTTCGTTTGGCATCTTGGGATTTTGGCTCCTGACTCATAAATACCTAGAGTTTGCTGTAGTGACATTTGCCATACATTTTGGGCTAGGAGACCCACCTAGCATAATATATACAGGTAGAAATATGAAGGGGAACAGACTGAAGGGAAAGAAACCCAGGTAATAAGAACTATGCATAACTGAAGATAGACAGGGGAGGTATAATTCATATGCAAAATGTAACATTATAGCAACTTAATTTGGCTTTGAGTTTATAAGGCAATAAACAAGCCCTAAAAAACTCTTCTGAGAAGCATCACCACTCCCTTGGGCTGAGGTCCTGTCATTTATTTGCCAGAGGACTTTATTGTGTCATAAAGCAAAAGCCTAGTGAAGCACAAGCAAAGTATTTCTTGCTCTGTAAAACTGTAATATCACACACAGTTATTTACTGCATGGTAGCCCCATTATTTTTTGTCTCCTCCCAGTGTTAGACGTTGGCATTTGAGGAAAAGACCATTGCTGTTCCAATTAAAGAGAAACTGTCTCCTTTCCTTCGCAAAAAAGTATTGTCTATTAGGAGCTTCTTACTGCTACACAATTTGAACATTCTGGCCACCCCATTTAGGTGCCTCCTGAATGGGGAATAGAGAAGACAACATTATCAGTTTTCAAACAATGTTATTATTAGAAAACAAGTACATTTAACTCAATAGATTAATTCAATAGCATGATCAAGTTAAGGAGCTGAAGTGCTCTGTCTGGGTAGAGAAACCATTTATTAAGTCAAGATCACAGTCTCAGGCAAAGACACTAAGTTTTGAAAATTACATAATCAGAATAAAATTTAATTGACTGACTCTAGGTCAGGACATGCATAAAGTTTGTATAAGGATTTCGGTTTTTTCCCAAGAGCACCATTGCATTCATATTTGTATTAGTGTATTACTATGGGTGTATTAATAACTGGTTTTTTATCTTCTAGAACCGATAACGTTGTTACCAGCATAGGCAGATAAGCGGGTTGTCTTTAAGCTTTAATAATGAAAATTTTCCCAAGTAAGGAATTGTGATCTTAGTTCCATCTTCCTCTCATTCTGTACTCGTGTGCATGCACACCTTAGGGAGAGGGACAGATAACTGTTCTATCAACATGCAGAATATGTTTTCATTTCATGAAAATCTCCAATTTTGGAGGCTATACTATGGAAAGAAAAGACAGGAATCAATGTGAAATTAAAGCAGAAACACAGGAAATAAGGGAACTCTGAAGAAGGAATGACTGAAAGGACACAGATGATAAAGAGCGTGTCAAAGGAACAAACACCATCACTAGGGAAGCATGTGTTCCAGGCAATAGGCCTTGCTGGAGCCAGGCTGGCTTCCCACACGTGCAGAACCCATGAAAGACATTTCTCTTCCAAAATAATTCAACTGAAGCAATCTGCTGGACTTTTGTTCCCATAACAACAGCAATTCACTCCTCTAAATTCTATGAGTTTGGCACTGTGATGAGAAATATCCTATTCTTTCATTAAAATACTGGGTGAAGCACAGTAAGATAGTAAAAAACATCAGATCAATTTACTGTACTTCAGAAATAGTCACTTCCATTTTTCTTTGAGAAATAAAGAGAACATCTGTCTTGATTGATATCAGTGAATTATCCTTAGTGTTATTATAAATTCACACAAACAAATCTATGTAACATGGACTATATAAGATCATTTTTACTAATAATCTCTGGCCAAAAGATACTAACAATTAAAGGAAAGAAAGGCAATGTTGTTATCTCCATTTCACAAAGTCTCTCCTGAGAGAGACTTTCTAATTTTCAGTTGTGAGGTCTGATTTTTTATCTCCCCTGAAAGGTTTGCATTTTGCTTGAGCCTTTCAGCTTCCATAGTCATCCGAAATACAGAATAATAATTTTGAAACTCCAGTTTAACATCTGGTCCTAACTATACATATTTTTTCCCTTGCAGTATCCCTGTGCCAGTAGTCTCTTAATAATTTATTCCTTTAGCTCATATCCTATCAACAAAGCCTCTGGCATATTAACTGAGAAACTGTACACTTTTTTTCAATAGGTACATAAAAAACTGTCATGTGCAGCCATAGAAAATGGAAGACATCTTGTACTTTATGACTACAGAACAACTGTAAAATAAAAATGATAAAATTTTAGCCTCATTGATATCAGTGCCAAAATTTACTGATTTCCACATGGCCAGGATTTGATCTAGGTTCTCAAATTTTCACAGGAAAGTGCTTGCAGGTGAAGGTTTCCAGCCTGTGGTCCCTAACCCACAGAGCCAGATCTGTGGAGAAGACATGAAGGGGATATTCCTCTTTTTATTTTCACATGATAAATTGCTTGAAATTCTTACATTTTCCTTTTCTTTTCTTCTTCCAGAAAAAGAGTGAATGGCCTTCTTATCTATACAATGCCATTTACTTTTCTGGACAGCCAATGCCAGCAATGGTCTAAAGGAGGAACTTAAATCAGGAAAGGAGAGATTTTATGACTATTCAGAAATGAGATTTTAGCTCTAAAAGTTTTGAGAAGAAAATGGATCTACATCTATGTTTCTGTATTTTTTCCCCAAAACCTCCCCAGGTTATCTGACTAACCTTTACTTGTGTCAGCAATATGCAGTTTAAGGAGTCAGGGTGTTCTGTGTTTTTGCACTTTGATATTCAGGACTAGAGAGGGAGGGAGAGAAAGAAACAGAATTAGAAATAAAATAATTCTAGATTTTAACAAGACCTAAAAAAATGTAAGTAAAAATAACTTTTATCTGTAAACACGAATTTTAAAATAACATTTCATTATAGTAAAAAAAAAAAAAAGAGTCTGAGTAGTTGTAATGGCAAGTAAATGGGGCCAGATCAGATTCCTTCCTCTTTTCCTTCTCCTTTTCCTGGCAGCTAATTTGCTTATGAATGTGAGCAAAGTATATAGGCAAATAGACCTTCCTGTATGAGGCTGAGGAGAGTATTAAGAAATTTTAATCTCAGGAAGAGAAAATGCAGAGTAACCTGCTTCCTGGGGTGGTAAGTATGGAATGATTCACACAGTAGAGGATTAAGTTCTCACAGAAATACAACACTCAAAACGACCTCCAGAGTTTCTGAGTCACATTTCCTGCCTTTTTGTATCTTCTACTGGCAAATTTATTAGGATCTATCACAAAGTGTTTTCCATTTTTTGCTCCACCACACAGTAGGAAACTCACTACTTCGAAAGGTTGAAATCATTCTCTCTATCTTCTAGCATCATTAGGATCTTTGAGGTTAAACCAGGGGAGAGAGAGAACTGTAATGTCTGCTAACATCATAATGAATTGTTACCACACCAACTCACAGCTTGCATTTTCTGGGCAAGCCAAGACTATAAAGCTGTACTCTACTCCTCCACCCCTTTTAAAATCCGTTCATACAGTTGGATATGGATGGCCAGCACCCTAGGAATGGGAAAATGTCACTGGTGCCTGAAATCTATTGCAAATCTGGTGCAAACCTACTGCAGCTACCTCATGAGCTGAGTAAACCAAAAATGTGTCCTGGTCTCCATATTGAGATCAGACTGCCTCAGAAAACAAAGAGATCAGTGGGAAGATAGAAAATCTAGCCCCAAATTTTAACTCTGTAAAGCAGCTGAATACATAACAGGCTCACAATACTTGATAGTATCTTTTAACATCTGTATTATGAAAGATTCAAGTGATGCTTCCAAACGTCACTGCACTTTTACTAAGGGTTGGTCATAGAAATCTTCAGCAAAACAAATGCATTTACGAGTGTCCAGGGAGATAGACACTGCGCTAGATCATGCACAAAAAAAATCAAATTCAACATCACAGTTTTAACCAACAAGGAAGAAAAAAGTCACGTGGAATTTTGATAAGGGTGCATAAGTAGAGGACACACTATAAGAACAAAGCAGATTTTCATGACTAAAGTCTCTTGCAAGATTGATTTGTGCAGCCATGGCAGTAGAGGTATATAAGCAAGGCTAATGAGCAGAGGTTGCATCTTCTTTAGACAACTAACACAGTGGAAACAAATAAACCATCAGGCATGATTTTTTGGGTCTGAAAACACAATTTACTAAGTAAATAAAAGCCATATAAAGTTTGTAAGTGGAAAAAATATGTAAAGACAATCAGGTCTATCAATCTCGGTAGCACCTCTTCAAAAGTGCAAGTAGCATCAGAAAATAAATTCCAAACCAGCATCTGTTTTCTATGCCATCTTTTGTAAAGGTTTTCCTGAACATATCCATGGTGACTATAGAATTCAAAAAGAAACAATAGGGACCTGCCAAGCAGCCAGATTTATTTTGTTACTGGGACAAAGGAAAAAAAGAATAGAAACAAACATCCTTAGATCTGTACCAGATACAAGGAAGAAGTTTTTACAATGAGAGTGGTAAAACACTGGAACAAGTTGCCCAGAGAAGCAGTGGATGCCCCATCCTTGCAAGTTTTCAGGAGCTGGATGGGACTCGGCCACCTAGTCTGCTTGAAGGTGTCCCTGCTCATTGCAGGGGGAGTTGGAAGATGTGACTTTGAAGGTCCTTTCCTACCAAAATATTCTATGAACTTCTCTCTTGTTTCATCTCAGCACCAGCAGGGAGAGGCTCTGGGCTTGGTTTTTATTGTACCTGACGCTGCAGGAGGCCAAGTACATCTTTGTCATGCTATTGCATGAGCTCTGCAGCAGCAAGAGGGAGAAGGGATCTTGCAGGAGACAGTTCATATCTTAGATGACCTGAATCACATTTACACTGCTTTCAATCCCTGGAAGGCTTCTCCCACCATTGGAAGACAAATTTCACCATCTCTAGCTAAGGATTCAACTTCAAGTGATAGATCATATTTCTGCCAAAGTTAAATATATATATGTAAACTTTGTCTGTACATTTCTATTTTGCTTACCTGTATGTTGTATGCCTTAACAAACTGCACTTTCTTAAGGAAAAGCACTATATATTAAATCCTAACTTCATAGTTCTATTACAGACACATTTAGTGAGATCAAGATTCTTATATTCTCATGTATTCCTCTCTATATCCAGAACAATCGATATAATTTGAAAAATATCCATAGACACACCTTTTCACCTTTCATTGAACTGAAATTTGGGAACTGATTGTGAGACCTGAGATCTATTCAACACTTTGGTATTATTTCAACCTGAATAACCAACTACCTTAATAGTGCTGGCATCAAAAGCATATTCATCCCATTATACTACACACAGACATAACACAAGATGTCACAAACTGCCCTGTGAGGGAAGAACACAAAGCAGAATAAAACATGGCTGAATTGATGGATGGATTTTGGACCAGAGTGCGTAACAGTGATAAGAATGATGATTGTACTGCTATATAAATATTGCAATATGCACAATCAATTAACAATTTCCGATATTTTCTCAGAGAGCTGATAAAAGCTATTAAGCTTCAGGTTCATTTCAGCAATGTTTAAATGAAGGTGGAAGCCTACACCATGAATCAATCTACTGGCATAGTCACCTAGGATTTGGGAATATAACTCAAGTAATTTTTTTTATCTTATAGAGAGCACTGTAGAAGGTATTCCAATTTATTGTGGATAACAATCTATCAAAATAAACCTTCCCAGGACATACTCTGAATACAAATGAGACAGCAAGAAAATATAAAGGAAATGTGAATTTCTAATTAACCCTGTGATGGTTCACAGATTCTGAAGCTCTCAGTCTAAAAACAAAGATTTTCTAGTTTTTACTCAATCTATGTGCTTCTAGAACATAAAATATCAGACCTATTAAAATACACCATAGGATGTTTGTAGATGAGGAGAGCACAGAGATGAAACTCTTCTAGTACAGTGTAGAGCTACAAATTCCACCAGTTCAAATCAGGTATTGCATCCCAGTCCCTCAGGTCACCAATCAAGTTACAATTCCAGTGGTCTCTCAATCACATCAAGTCTAAACATCCCACCCTGAACTTAATATCCTGCCACAAAGTAGCTATGGTTTGTGGCCACAAACTACTTAGTGTTTTACTTTCAGACCTTACAATTCATCTGCTATAGTGAGACCACCAACTCTCATAACCTGGACTAGCAGAGACAGCATTTCCATCATGCAGCCATCAGTTTTCACATGCAAAAGGCTGAAGCCTATGACCAGAGGTCAAGGAAATCAAGAATTTCTCAGTGTCTGCCCTCTGATGAAAGATTTCCATAAATCAACCAAACGGATTCATAAAAGCCACACAGCATGGCAGGGTCTTAAGTTGCAAGTAGAAGGCACAAAAAAGGCTGCCAGAACATTCAGAGTAATCCCCTGCAGAAGGGCACCCTATAGAGCCTTGGAACTACTGATACAGCCATCACGAATACACGCTTTTGTTCTTTATTTCCAAACAGAAACACCTTGGGAAGGGCCCTGAGATCATTCCCCTTCTGGAGGCTTGGCTGTTCTCAGGGCCAGCCTGGAAACAGGACTGCCCCTTCCTCCCGCTGCCCCTGGAGGGGCTCCAGAGAGTCCTGCAGGAAGATCTCCTTCCCTCAAGAGCTGCCTTAATTGTGCCTGCCGTGGCCACCATGGGGCCAGACAGGGACCCCTGCTCGGCCTGAGCCCAGCACGGCTGCCAGGCAGGTTCCCAGAGCCCCTGAGTGCCCTGCTCCTGACTGGGACCATGGGACAGTGATGACAGCCTGGCCCTGACAGGGCCCCCAGGGCTTCTGATCCCCCAGCACCCAACCCAAGGAGACATCAACCCTGCAGGATCCCGACATGGAGTATTTAGCAAAGACTGGCAGAGAAACCTCTTCAGAAAACACCAGGTATTTAGCCTCTCCCTCTGCGCATTAGCAACAGTAATCCCCTGAAGAATGAAAGGCCTTTAAACAGTAAATTAATTAGCTGATAAATAGGTGGTTACAAACTATTATTTCTGGCTGAAATTAATGTAGCAGTAGTATTTTGATAAATACTAATTGGGAAAAACTTGGAATCTTCTTCATAGTATTTAATATAAGGAAAAATTTAAGTGCTGGCATTTTTATGGTGTTCTAATTAATGAGAATCTGGAGTGGAATTTTCATGCAAATACAGTACGTATTGTGTGACAACCCTATTAATACCAGAGAAGCTAATTATGATTAGTGCTATTACACTGAGTACTAAATGAATTAACAATTAATGAGGCACTCCTAATGCTATCATCACATTTGTGCATACATTTTAATGGATAGGTTTCACCCTGATTAGAGCTGATAAGTTACTAGCAGCAAACAAAATTACCCTTTCCGTTTATCTCTTTTTCTTTGCCCTGTATTCAGAAATCAAAGCTTATTTCTAAGAAAGAAGTATTACTCATGAATATCCAATGCATTTCCAGCCTTTATCCAACTGTTCTCACAACTGTTCATTAAACAAAACTTCAATCATATGGCAACTATTTCTAGTCCTAAATATTTTAACCAGGGAATATCAACTTCTTTGAGTTTCTTTACTAGGGTGCCAGGTATCTGGAGCATTCCTGTAAGTCACTGGGCAAAAGATGACCACATTGCCATCATTTAGGAACCTGAATTGTGAAAAGAAAACCCAAAGAACTGAACTTACTGGATAACTTGAAAGATGAAGGCGTCACCTTCAGACACAGGGATGAACAAGGCAGTCCCAGATTAAGAAGTCACCACAGCAGTCAGAACAGACCCTGGTAGGACTTGAACACTTCACTCTCTGATCCCCAACCAGAGGTGGATATGCACTTACTGCAAGCTTGCAGCACAGCAAACCCAACATTGCCAGGGCATTTCTAATACAGAACATGCCCTGTATTTGTGTAATAAATCCAGTGTGTAAGGAGAAGGGAAAGGGGATGTGAACAGAAGAAGGATTTCCTGCAGCAGGTACATGGCAAGTGCAGTGCTTCCTGCACATTCTCAGCACACCAACCCATCCATGCACAATCCTGTGAGCTCTGATGGCTACACTAAACACACACACACTCTGGTCCCTTCTGCAAGCTCAGCATGTGGGAGCAGTACCAGACTTCGCCAGGCTAGAAGACATTCTCAAATCTTTTATCAGTATAAAACGTCCTCACAATCCACTTGTGCACTATTTCAACTAGAAGATAAGATGCACCCAGGAAAGCTCCAATCAATTGCTATCCTCCAACTTTGATGGAGTTGACTGAAGCAGTTTCTTACTTTGTGTCATTTGATTCTTCTATTGCTACCAGCTGATGTGGTTCTGCCTTCTAAGAACTGATTCTGATGCAGACACACACAAAAAAATATCAAGAAATAAAGTTTACTTTAATACAAGTAGAAACGGCTGGTGGGGAAAAAAAATCAGGGAACTGAGAGAAGTAGGACTCTGTATACAAGAGAAGAATAAATCTGAGCATGAGTGGACTGTTTTAATAATAGCAGTTGGATGAAAAGTGCTTCCTAGAGAGGACAGTTTTTGTGTGACTTATGTTACTTCCTGATATTCATCTCTACTTACCTGTAATGATTTATATTATTCCTGCTTGCACGATGTTGTTTCAGTTATCACAAAGTCAGCTAGTTTCATGTGTTCGTATCCTTTGAATTCTCTCACTTCTGTACTGCTCTCAGAAACTCAATAGCCAGAGTACAATTAAGTCCTTTAAAATCAGTTCACAGTCAATGTAACCAAACATTTCGTAATAATTTAGTGCATTGGTTTAAAGAAGAAAAAAATTGTTTCTTGTGGTGAGTATTCAAAATCTTTCCCCTGACTCTGTGGGATAAAGCCTCTGAGAAGAGGTTGTCTGTCCTCCAAATGCTATTACAGCATGGCATTTAGAAAAGCTGTAATTGCATAGCAGTACCAAATACATAAGTGTTCATAAAAATTCGTGCAGAGTAGTTTTGTTGAGTTTTGTTGTGGATTTGGTTTTGGGTTTTATTTATACAGAGGAGTTAGATAGTATTCTTTCACTGTTTATGTTTCTGATTTATATTGACAAAGGTTATCAGGACACAGATTTTGCCGTTCACTGTGAAACACTGCTCTTGCTGACTTCCAGTTTCAGGCATATTCATGCCTTAAAAAATAGTGGAATACAATCCAATTAAAACTTGCAGTGTTTTCATTTGGGAAGGTGTTAAAGGCAATAAATTTTAAAGTGTAATCAGGAAGTAGCAGAGCTGGTTTTCACCTCACTTATACTGGTAGCTCAATGGAAATAATACCATTATGCTATAAGAACACTTGAAAGAAAACCTAATTTTTCAGAAGACTCGGTCCAAGGTCACAAGCTTCAAATAGCAACTTCCTTCTTGAACAAACCTACTCATTTCACTGACCTTCCCAGAAAAGAAAAAAAACTCATAGTCACATGAATACAACTATCACAGTCTTTAAAGGGTATGTTCCGCAGTCAACATGTACCAACCTAATTTATTATACTGTCCACTTTTAACAGACAGCCAGTTCTGGTTTGAAATACAGCCAAAACATTAAAGAATGTAGTAAGTATTTGTTCAATAGCTCATCAGTACATGTTGCAGTTATGGTCACAAATATAGGATCAAACTTAGCAGCATAGATTCAGGTACCTCTTAGGGTGTTCCTTGCAGTGCTAGGGAGCCCTGTTCGTCTGGGTTCATGACCTACTCAGCAATCAGACAGAGCTTGACATTAATGCATGATTTTAAAGACTAACCACCAGAAAAAATAAATGCAGTATGTCTTTTTACAGCACACTTTCAGAAGGGAAGAAGAATTGTTAACCCTGGAACAAATTTATAGATTTCTGTTTGTCTACAACAACACCTAACATTAAATACTTCTGAAAACTCCTTCTCCAGCACACCCAACTACTTAAGTGCCTGCTAATGCACAATTCCTTGAGGGATTGATCTGCTTCTCTGCAGGCTGATGTCTGAGGTTCAGCCTTTCTTAAACACTCCTGACACTGTTTCTAGTATTTTTTCTTCACCTTGTTTCCTGGTAAGTTAAACAGCAATTTGCAAGTACCTCCTACAGTTATTCATTGCGCCTGAATACTTTCTAAAAGGAATTACCCTTGATAAAAATGGCAGAAGCACAGGCAGCTAGAGGTGTGGGAGAAGCTAAGTAATTTAGGTGCTCAATTTTTTAAAAGCAATGATTTTTATTTTTTTTTATTAAACATCAGAAATATTTAATGTTTCTGCATGGAGAATTCCAGCAACAAAAGATATTATCAACACTGACTGATAACAAAGGCATACAAAGCACACAGAGAAAATCATGCACAATTCAGTGTCTTAAGATGCCTGATTCTTAAGCCTAACCATTTATTAAGTAAATTACAGCATTACTCTTGCTGGTTCAACCAAGCCCATGCTGTTGAGACATTATGTCCAGTCTGGATTTCTAATTTTTAAGGGAGAGGTTGAAAAAGAGTTTTCGACTCTGGCAAGACACAAAAGAATGATTCGAAGACTGTAAAATCTTATTTGAAAAGTGAACAACTGGTAGAAGCTTTGAATGTTTCATTTTTTACTGAGAAATTTAGAAGCATGATGAGATCAGTGTCTTGCATGAAGACACAGTATTTGCATAGAGATGAGTTTAGAAGAGAGCTGTTAACAAGAAGGTTTACTTGAATCTTTTAAAAAAAGCACAACAGAATGTAGGCAGAGGTAACAAGTTATTTTAACAGATTGTTAACAAAACAACCTTTTTTATAGGTCATTTCAATCTCATATATCAATGCCTTTCCAAAATATGCTGCTGACAATACAAATGAAACAACATGCTCTGCTCTGTACAGGAAGTACATTTTCCCAAAGGTACCTTCCAACTTTCAAACGAATAGTAAAGTTAATTATTCAGGGGAAACAAGAGAAGCCTCCTTATAATGAAAAATATTATAAAGTCCCAATCCAGCACATCAAATCAATATTCACTTATAACAGCAGAGTTTCAATTATCTCAGTCAAAATACTATCAAGATGCTCCTCCACTGGCTCAGTATCTACACACTGGGCAATCATACTATAAGAAACCAAGAGTTTAGAATTTAAGGAGAGGAAAAAAAAACCCAGAAATGGAGAAATGAAGCATAAACCTGTGTCACTCATCAGGGGCCCCAGAGGGACATGGAGGTCAGAGAGGAACCATGCAGGAAACTAATAACGAGCTGGTGGTGAAATAGAGCTCCTAAGACATTCCTATTCCTATTACAGTCTCTTTTCCCATTTCACACCCAGTAAGTACTGGGGAGAATCCTTAGTGCACACACTGGTAGGGTGGTAATACCCTTAGAGGGAAGAGATTAGTTTACGCAATATGCTTCTCCAAGGATGTTTTATACCATGAACTTTATTGGAGAGACAAACACTATAAAAGAGAGAAAAAAACTACAGGAGTCATCACAGTGAGTTCCTGTTTCGTATTCAAAATAAACTGATTGTGATTTGTGCTGAAGACTAACAGAAAAGGTTTATTTCACCTAAAAAAGAGAAGGCAAATCAAAACATAATGATTTGTATGTGGAGGGTGATAGAGAATCACCTTTTCTGAAGAACAGAGTGCACAGTACTCATCCAAATCTTTTGGACAAAACTGTCTAGCTAGCTGGCTCCAGTTCTGAAGAATAAGTGCAGAGTATTTGAGCAGAAAATCAATGTCCCTTTCTCCAGTCATGTACACAGGATATAGCCTAACACACCCAAAAAGCCCTTACTAAATCCTTTTTTGTGCAAGAGGTTCCTTTACACATGCACCAGGTATCAGACACAATACACATCTTTAATTGTGTGTCACCCAAGCTTCAGCTCACAAATGGATCATGCTAAGTCCTATTACAGAAGATTATTTCCTACAATGATGATGATGAAGTCTGAAACTACAGTAAGAAGATTAGTTTTCATCACAGTGTGAATATAAGTCAGTATTGCCTTCCAGCTCTGCACTTGTATAACTGTGAATCTCAAAATGATGTTGAGGTACCTGTTAGAATATACCATTAAGTGGCAGCTGCTGGAAAAGCATATTTGGATTTATTTAGCCTACAAAAATTTTCAGCGTATCATAAGTTTAGTGTATATAAAATGTACGTTAAGACATAAAGGCTCATAAAAAAAATAATGGTCAGGTATATATACATTGTTTCATCTGTAAAGACAGCACAATTGCTGGAGTTATTTCAGTCCTTGTTCAAGCACTTCTTACAAATGCATAGACTTGCAGATTCACTGCACACCTTTGCTTCCCAAGGAAACCATGATGGTTGCACCATTGTCATGCCAAGTGCTACACAAGTTGTATGAACCTTTCGTCTTTACTGAGATTATCACCATGAGCACACAGAAAAGAGTATATTGACTCTTCATTACAGAAATTTCATTTTATGCACCCTTAGAGATGTAAATGTCCAACAATATTCTTTTCTTAAAGATCAACAGACCATCAGTACTCTTCACAAGTTTATGGATACTTTCCAAAACTGATCATGATGGGAGAACTTATCAATTTGTTCACCAGCCTTACCTTACAGATACTGATTTATCTCTCACTCATATTCTGCCCAAGATGCATATAAGACATTGATCAGGAAGGATCATATCACCCCTCCAGCAGTTCCAGAAGTATCTTAGTTTCAAGATACTTCTTAGTCAGGATCTTAACCTGTGGCAATAAGGAGACACCACGCAGCTGGTTTAAGTCTCCACCTTCTTTAAGAGTTGAACACTTCCAATAGGCTTTAATGGTAGATTAGATTGCCATTCTACTAAGCTGTAGGATGAATCCCTGCAGAAATAAGTCCTATAAGGCATCTATCACTTCTTTTTCTCCTAATATTCCTGAAGTATTGTATTTGCAAATAGATCAAGACTTTGATACAGTTTTTAATGTTAAAAGAATTTAAAATTGCTAGAGACTATTGAAATAAATTTTTGTACATAAAAATGCATTATATTTTATAATTATTGATCTATATTAAAAGATTATTTATTAATTTTTCCTATAACATGTATTAACATCTTGGTCAAAGCATTTATTCATTGTTGTGCCTTTCTGGAATGAGTTTGAGTTTCTGTAGCATCACAGTATAATTTTATACCCGTGTTTACAATCAAAGTTTAGGCAATTTCCCTTTTAGCTTTTCAATGACTTATGATATCATATCTGTCTCTGTTGACAACAACACTCCTTTTAACATATGAAATACAATATTTCAGATGTCAACATTTGCATGCAGTTTATTGTTCTGCATTTAAAATCAAGTGCATGAAGGTAATCCTGTCTTATTTCAACTTTTGACTTTTATAAAGAACAAGTTCTTTACTAACTCTTTAACTCATCAAAATGTTACCATTAGAAATCCAATACCAAAATCCATTAGAAGAGTTCTTCATTTTATCCTAATACTATACATCCAGATTTCTAATTTCATTTTAATAACTCTTCTTTTAAAGATTGTGAGAGCTATCTCATACATATCTATTACATTAACATTTTTTAAAGGCTGAAATGAGGATGGTTTGGGTTTTTTCTGTTCTATAAATACACTGGAAGACAAATACTCTCCTTTTAGTCCAATAAATCACTCCATGCTAAAGAAAGAATTTTTCTTCCAAACACTTCACTTAGACATTAGTCAGTCTTAGATTTAGATGACTAAAAAGAACCAAAATATATTATTTGCCTGCACTGTATAAACACTTTGAAATGTGTAATTTGTGAAATTAAAACTTCCTTCTTATCTTAACAGAAAAGAAAAACAAGACAGAGCATTGTTACATAACTTTTTTGTAGGTATTTAATGAAAAACAAGCCATGACTTTGGAAACAGCACTTCAGTGAACCAACATAGTTATAACTGACTATTTCACATGCTGTGCCCTTTAAACATAGATCAATTAAAAATTAAAGCCACCATTTCTCTTCACAAATAAAAGCTATTTAACTCACTGTCTGATTTGTTGTTGTTCTATCACAGTACAGTCATCACAAGCACACAAAATCTTTGCAGATACAGTTGGAACTATGTTTTACTGCAACATTTCCCCACCAATACTGAAATCAAGCAATTCTTGCAATTCTTCCTAGTGTCTGGGATCACATCCCACTGAACAATGCCAAGCAGTGCCAGCTGTTATAGAATTGTTTCTTGGAACGTGCAAATTACACTAAACAACAAAATACTGCATTGCTGTGGAAGATGTACCACTTCACATAGCAAAATTTCCTTGCATAACACCACCCTTTAGAGAGAAATAAAAGACTAGTAAGTAAAACCTTAGCTGCACCAGGATCTTGTGATCCTATTGAATTGTTCCCATGACAAAACAGGCTCAGCTCACAGACAATTCCACATACACCATGACACACATTATTAAACTGCAGAAAGTTTTTTTTAGAGACTCAGGATCAGGTTTTTTGCAATGTACAGGTTTTTAGCAATTGCTGGATTATGTGTATGATATATTACATAAAAATTGAAGAAATTATACATGAATAAGGAATAATTTTAAATTATAATATTATAAGACCAGCAGCAAGCTTCTTGTTCCTGTCTCAACTTTCTGGCTATAACACTATTGCTTCCTATAAATCATTAATGAAAGATGTAATTATTATTTTTCATTTTCCAGTAGTACTACCATGTGTGCAATAATATTAGCATTGCTAGCTATATTTTCCACCTCCAAATTGCTTGCTTAGTTCCAATGGAATACGAAACAGCAATGCACACAGCTGTATTTGAGCAAGTGTATTTGAAAAGGAAAAGTGACTGGACCTTGCAAGTTAAAAAGCAAGCTGAATAAATTACATTCCGAACACACTATTTTTTTATTTGCAGAATGTTGAAGAAGCATTTTTTATCATTGATTTTTTTTTTAAATGTAGTTCAGCTTTAAGTACTTTTGATTTTATTTTAAATGTAGTTCAGCTTTAAGTACTTATGATTTTATTTTAAATGTAGTTCAGCTTTAAGTACTTTTGATTTTATAGAACAGAGATTTCTAAAATTTTGTTTGAAGCATATTATGGCCTCAACTGTAGAAGACTTCTTTCGGTACTGCATTGTAAAATCACAGCAAAGAAATGGTAGGATAGCACAGATACATGTCTGAGAATTATAGGGTAATGAATTAATAAACTTCAGCACTGTTTAAAGGTTCAGTTCTGCTCAAGGACAGAATAAAATGAAGTAACTGAGGAAAGAGATAGCTGATATCTTCTAATAGATGGATAATTACTAGAAAAAGTGTCTGTGACAATACAGTATCTCCTTTGGAAACAAAAACTGGGAAAACATTACAAATTCACAGACTTCAACTATTCTGCAGCTGATGTTGAACAACAGAATCAGATGGTCCCTCTGAACACTGTACACCCTCATCAAAGACCATTGTCTGTAAAAGCAAAAAATAAGCAGCAGAGGGAGTAACATAATTTTTCTAGATTTCTTCTGTCAATAAATACTCTGCAGGTTGCTTCCATCCTTATGTTTAATGGATCCATTACTACAAAAATATGCTAAGGAAGAGCAAGTCCATAGTGAAGCGTTCTCTGGAGTTTGCAGTCACAGAGGACCAGCACAAGGGTTGCACAGAAACCTATGAAGGTAGCAGATCTAAGTTCTTGCTGTCATAATACCCCAATTTCAGCTCAGATGAAATTCCTCCTTAGAAAATAGGTATGTTCTTTATCTTTGAGACCTTAACTACTGCTGAGAACATTTTTTAACTCCACTGACTTGTTAAAAACAAATAGCTATCTTTGGTTAGTCGTTTTTCCTCAAATGACCTTAATAAACCATATCTAGAGGTATTTTGGTCATTATCTGCATTCAGAATTAAACAGTAGTGCAGTTCATTTCTTGATGTTTTCCATTTTAAATATTACAATATTGTTCTTCAAAGCAATGCAAAAATTCCCTGGAGATAATTTGCATCGGAAGTGGTGAGGAATGGTAAGGTGGTAATGAAGAAATTGTAAAAAAAAAAAAACTAATCAATTCTAAGTTCATCTACTACTGAACTTTGATAGATTGCACTGTCTGGTCAGAGTATTTTCTCTTAAGGGTGAGTTCTTGCATAGCAATATCTAGGAAAAGATCAGAAAGGGTTCAAAGGAGAATCACTTGTCAATTAATTCTAAACAGTCAATATCAGTTTAACCTTAAGTCTTTTGGATTAGGTACTCAGGTGACATAAGCCATGGTTAACCCCATCTCATTCCTGAGGCACTTCATACAAATTAAATTGTTGTTAATTGAACAAGGGGTGGTCCTGATTTGGTTATTATGATTTAATTGGTTTCAGTGGAGCGAGCACTGTTATTTTCAAAGATACAAAGAAGATCAGAACAAAACCTTACTGATTACATGGCTTCCTTACCTTGCTTCATTAAGGAGTTCCAAATGAGTTTATTCTTAGTTAATGAAATTCTAAAATAAACTCTTAATGGTAATTGTTTTCACTTTTCTCAGACACTTTTCCATATTAGCCACATTTAGCATTTATGCTGCTTCTTTTTCATCTACTTTTCACAGCTTTTTGGTAAAATTCTGCTGTCAATTAGCATGAGTACTAAGCTTTTTCAGCATTGACTTGACAAATTAGTGAAAGTGAGAAAAATTCTGATTTACAATGAAGTCACTTCAAAAAGCTTCATAGATTTCAACTGGAGTAGGAACAGCTCCTCCAAAGATGAGATCTTCTGGCTTGAAATTGTTGGGTAGGTATTTAGCTTGTTAACAAAGGGAGGCTTGAGTCCTTCACTACAAATTCTGCACAGTAAGCAGAACAAAACATTTCTGACCGAATTTTTTCTAGCCCTGGTATTCCAAAGCACTGCACTGCTATAGGACAAAAGCGTTCTTATTTGATAAGGCATGTTTTTGAAAAGGAAGCCAATTTCACCGAGGTCAGATATTTACGTGATGTATGCACTGAGAACATCCAGAGCCTGACAAAGGACTCAGTAACCATCGCTCTGGTATTTTCAGCTGGAAAGCAGCCTGTCCACACTATGACATTCAGGACACTGCACATTACTGCTCTGCCTCCAGCCCTTTACCCACCCTGAGCAAGAGTCTTCATGAGAGGAAGTGTTGATTGCATTCATGCTCTGTATACTACAGGCAGAAAAGTCCAAATGGTAGTTGCCCCCCTTAATTACTATTAGGAGATTTTCAACTTGCACTGAAAAATTATGGACCGGAAGATCCATGAGATAGTTACTTTTGACTGAGAATTCATGGTCTCAGTCTGTATTATTGGAAAATAGGAACTGACTTTGTATTAGCTGAGGAAGAAAATAGAAAGCCATAAACACAAGATTTATTAGGGAGAAAAATTGTACAGGGTTATGAGATTTTTATTTCTTTTTTACCTGAGGTTAAATTGTAATGGTAACAATGTAACCATGAAAAAGCAGTAACTGCAGAAGTGATATAAATGTGAGTCAAATCCACAGAATAGCCAACCCAATGCAATATGAAACAAACCACTATGTATGGTTTATAGGAATATGTAAACTATATGGCTTACCTTAAAAAATTGCATGGTCAGTGGAGCTGCTATTTAAATTTTTTTCTATCTGCATTGTCCTATTCAGATATAAAAAGAAGGCTGAGTTTCTGAAAGATACCAAATTGCTAACAGACTTTGCTTGTTTAAGGTACTTATTTTGATGTTGGGAACAGTAAGTGTACAGTGTAGTTTTGTTTGACTTCTGGTGAGAATTCCCAAACATACAGGCACTGGAACAAGGCTGACCCATCCCTACCTTTCTAGGATTACAAGTCTTACAGCCAGTTTGGAATTGTCAGGTTTAAACATGGTGGGAAAAGATTTCAGCCAGATCAAAAGTACCATGGTGTAGTGGTTTGACCTGGCCTGGACACCAGGTGCCCACTGAAGCTGCTCCATCATCCCCTCCTTAGCAAGTCACGGGAGAGAAAATACAACAAAAAGCTCATGAGTTGAGATAAGGGCAGGGAGAGTTCACTCACCAATTTCCCTCACAGGCAAAACATACTGGGCTTAAGAGAAATTAGTTGAATTTGTTATTAATCAAAATCAGAGC
>VZTB01000666.1:93383-181193 GCA_013397245.1 Thryothorus ludovicianus
AACATTTCCCACACTCTTCTTCAACAGAGTTAAAGTGTAAAGAATTACGATCAATACAGTTCTCCAACCTAGCAAGTTTATTTATAGCATTCTTAGTAAATTAACAATGATTATACAAAACCACGTTCAGATGAAACATACATAAGAATCTCCCTAGGCACATATTCTGTAAGATGAAGGTACCCTTCACCTTCAAGAAATGACAGGTTGCCCACAAAACTGCGTTGGATCTATTAACACATTTTTGAAACATTTTAGATGCAAGTTGACAAGTATCTTTGATAAACTATCTTTGGAAGTCTTCTCCAAAACTAAAAGCCTATCAATCAAGTAGAAATCCCATTTATTTTAATATGAACATATCACTTTGCTTTGGCTTCTTCTGTCCTCACTCTGATTTTAGAGATCAGTGTAAAACATTGTCAATGTGGTTTATTTCCAACAGTGAGCTTTCAGTTTAACTTTACCCTGAAGCAGGGAGGAGGAATCTGAGAACAGTACTATAGGTAATTCCAGTTATTATGGGATACTTCAGACCTGCTGAAGCATTAAGTGATAGTGCTCAGATGTGAAAAGGGATTCAGAAATGGAGTTTTGAAGACTATCTTTTTGTGTGAGGCTCTGGACTACCTGGGTATTCTCTGTCCATCCACTTCTATGGATCATTTCTGCAAATTCAGAGAACCTGCAATTTCTTTCTACTCTCAGAGTTGGAAGGTTGGAAAGCAATGTAGTTGAAATTAATGGTTATCTTTCTGAGGAAGTACAACATGCTCCAACATGCTTTAAACGCTTGAACTTTTGAAGCAAAAGCTCAGTATATGCTGTGTGTATTTCCTCTTGCTAATCATATGTACACACAACATGATACCTACATGTACATTTAAGGACATTTCATTTGCAGGGCAAATATTGTACCTGGGTACAATGAGTTACATCGGCATAAGGATAAAGTGAGTAAATTAGTAAAACTAGGTTGTTGCATTGCTAATATCACTGTCACATGGAAGCTTGAAAGCATGGAAAATTAAATGCTTCAAAACTAAGCTTCAAATTACAACTTGTAGTGAAAATTGCTTAGTCACAGAAGTCCAAAATCATTGATGCTCATATTGAGTCAGCAATAGCAAAAGAGTGATAAGTTATGGGATATGAGGCATTACTCAAACTAGGCAGCCAGACAGAACATGGGGTAAAGAACTCCGTGGAAAATTACAACAGTGCAAAAATCAAACCATGAGTTCTGCAAACTGCAACATTGCATGGAAAATCATTTTGTTGCTCTAGTCTAGCACAACACATTGGATATGACCCTGGAAATAATGCAAATTAACTTGGGTATAAACTGCAGAAAAATTGAGCATTTTGCTGAGTATGGTGTGTTGCTTCCTGTAAAGAGAGGTAAATTAAGTTACTGCTCCAGTCATGCCTCAGGTTCATACATAAATATTCCAACGCACACTGTTAGGAATTATATTTCTGCTACATCCGAGACAGGCGTAGGTGATTAATTAATGTCAAACAGCAGTTCTGTGGCCTCTCATTTACCTGAATTCATTTACTTGCAATGCTTTCGAGGTTTGTCACTTGCTGACCCTCCACTATATGCAGTGAGTGATCTGGGGAACGAATTTCCATGCTTGGTTGGCACAATCATATGATTTTTACCCAGATAGTATACCTGCTGTATTTCATATTGTGCATAGTTATGAAAATATGGAAATACCTCCTTGCTGTAATATTCTAGTAGCACTTTATGCTACTGTAACAGACTAATGTCGGTGACCGTAGCAGTCCAGTCAGTAATGGAGAAAACATTGCCATGTAGAGGGCTTGTTCACAGATACAAAATCCAGTATTCTGTGTGATTTGTACAATAGAAATATTTACATTTAAAAAATCAGAACTCATACTTTTAAACTGCACAAAGACATCATTCAGCCCGGCAGACTGTACTGCTACATACTGTGCAAGAACAGTTAGCCCACTTGATAGATTTCTCCATTTCAAAAGGGTATGCTACAGATTTAATTTCATTCCCAAAGCTTTTTAAAGAATGACAGCCATGTTTTCTGATAATCAGTCTAAAGTCTGATATCAAAATAATGGTGTTTAATTGTGAAAGGTTTCTTAAGCCATGTAGTACAACTTTAGCTTTACCTTTGTGCTGTATTACAGCACTTTGGCAAGGTGAGGTGGAAACTGAGCTTTGTCAGCTGCCACTTCATGTTGGCAGAATTCTCTGGTTTTGTGTTTATTGTCTCCAATAAGAGTAAAATTTAGAATGAATAAACACTATTACAAAAGTTTCATCCCCACTATGATCACAAATATGTTCTGGCTTATATAGTACGACACAGTACATTTTTCCTTAACTGTGGATCCGGTGCACAATTATTTAGAGCAAGACTTTGTGGAACTGCAAAGACTTCAGGCAGTGACATGCTGACTTGCAAGCAGCCAGGTATTTATATTGTTGCATACTATTGTGACTGTCACTGCCTTCATCCATGAATGAGGGCTCCTCGCGAAAATTTACAGGACACTGAAAATACCATAGGATCTGAACTCAGACCACTTCAAGAAACTGAGAAGAGCATTCCATTTTAGACAGACAAAAGCACACACTTTAGGGTTACAGCTTTATAGCTTAGTGCTGTAATTTATAGGGTCATTAAGTATTCCTAGTTTAATAAGGCCAGTCCTACAAAAATAACACAGCATCTTTCCCACAAGATCTGCTAGTTCCAAACCCTCTTATCTACCCCTACCTAGCTACTGTTCCAACTATTCTGTAACCCTTCCCCATCAGAAAGCTGTGGTTCAGGTTGGTCAGTGATTTGTTATTCTAGAGAATTTACAAATATACAGCGATAATTTCTCCATTTGGATTATAATTCATGTCAAGGGATTGTCAGAACAAAAGAGAACTATGGGACTCCTATCATCAGTCTCCTGGCAAAGCAGCAGAGTCTTGGCATCACCACTGCAGCCTGTCCCTTTATGTGATTCATTGTGGGGAAGGTTTGCTAGTGATATCAAAGACCTATTTGTTCATGCACCATTGACTTCTGCTTTGCCATCATGCTGAGAGATTGCTTCAATAAATGGCCAGAAACAGCATTTACGTCACAAGTAACACTTGCTACTGTAATTACTTTCCTGTCCACCCTTTCCCACAGAGTGGAGCCCAGAAGAATTAGTATCCAATAATGGATCACAATTCACACTTGTAGAATGAAACTTTTCTGGGGAAGCAAGGCTTCATGCACAGAAGATCAAATACTTTAATTAAAAAGTTTGGAAGAAAGGTGTGCTGATTGCTGGGTAGAAGACTTCCTACAAACTTACACAGCGTTCATATAAACAAGAGTAGCACAGAAGATGCTTTCCAAATCACTATATATGATAGAGAAGCGAAAAGCTAAATGCTACTGTATTATAGATAAGCTACCCTGAAACAGAAGTATAACTGGATATAAAATAAAACAGCCCAATAAATGAAGTAAAAAATCACAAAACAGACCAAAGTTATCCTCATGGTGCTAAGAATCGACAAACATCTTGCTTGTGAGAATATAAAATCTTTGATTCTCCTGCTTAAAAGAATAAAAGTCTGTGTTGCCTCTCAAGACTACCAGAAAAGGAAAAAGGAAAAAAACAACCTTACACCTCTGAATCACCCAATAAAAGAGGTCAAAATGCCTCCCTGACAAATAAAGAAAACACAGCTTATCTGTTGACAACAGGACATACATAAGAGTTCCCAAACAAAAAACACAGAAGGAAACAAAGATTACTTAACATCTACCAAATCCTAATTAACAACCTCCAGGCACTGTAGACTCTAAGCTAAATAAGCATAAAAGCAGAGCCTTTAATTTTAATAATTTTGTCGAGAATCAGTTTGCCCATTTGGTGCCTGATCATATGACTCCCTAGAAAATGGCTATATAGCTGCTGAGACAGTAGATAATAAAGGTACTATTTCATTATTATGTGTATGCAACATCTTTCACAACAGGCATACATAGTCTTGCAGTAGATGCTTGGAAGGTGCTGCTTACAAGTTTGGCAGGCTGCCCTCTCTTGCAGATACTCAAAAAAGGAAACTCTCCGGCTTGCTGCTGCCACTGCTATGACCCATCACAATATACATCCTTTTACTGAGGAAAACAGAAACCAACCAACCCACAGACAAAAAAAATAAAAAATCATATAAACATTTACATTATTCTCTGTGAAACAGAAGATACAGAAGCCAGAGAGACATGGAGTGGGCCCTTACAAGGATGAAGTCTTTTCTATCTGGTTTCCAAAAATTTTGGACATTTGTTAGATTTTTGCCTAGTGTCTTCCCCATGATATTTTTCAAGTATGTTTGAGATTGACAGAGACATATCAAAGATTTCTAAACTCTTGCAAGTCTATGAAAACTGGTAAGCAAATACACAATGGACTGATAGATGTCCAGATGGAAAACAAAAAAACATAATTAGGTAGCATTTTTAAATTATATTCCAGCAAAACAACACATGAGAAATCTCATATATTACCCTTCAAACAGAGTTTATAACCAATTGAAAGGTTCAAATCCAGAGAAATTCCAGTTTCAGTTTCTTATAACATATTATTACTGAAAAGAAGAAAACTATTGCAAAGAGTGCATTGCACAGTTCTCAGGTATAGCAGTCATCTTTGAAAAGTCAGTGTTCCAGGAGGATTTGAAAACCTGTATTTGTCACTTGAAAAAAAGAACAAGCAATACCTTGACTGCCTTACCACCATGGAGCTGTGAACAAATACTGATATTAATGGTCTGAGCACAGCTGTTAAACCACAGCCACTCTGCTGGCCCCAATGCACTGCCATCTGCTATTCCTCATTATCTATCATTAAAAGTGGCATTAAAACATCAGAAAGTAGAGGTGAGTAATGCTATAATATCCCGGCTAGCAGCAATCATTTTTTGTTATGATATTCAGTTTATTTTGTCAAACTATGTTAGCAATCACTGATTTGAAATATCCATTAGGCTTAGAGGGGACACACAACCACAAAGAGATAAAGACAACAATTTTTTGCCAGGCATTGATAAGCTATTTACTGCACCACAAATCAAAGGAAATATTTTCACTGAAGCACAGATATTCCATTACAGCAATCACCAAACATCTGCCTCATCCAGATCAGAGAGGCATGCAGACACCCACATGACTTGACTGATCAAGTGTCTGAGCACAAAAAAAAACTACCATGTTAACTACTGTATTCTACTGGGATAAGAACTTTCAAATCATACATTACTTCACTGTACTTTCAGCAGATCCTCTGAAATTAAACAGAAATTGTCACCTATTCAGTCCTTATAGATCTCAGCTCCCACCTCTTTTTGGTTGGAAACCATGTGTATAAATACTGAGGGGGTGGGGGGGAGAAGGAGAAAGAGAGGAATTGTGTTGGAAATTAGGTTTTAGTCTTCATTTTCTTGACCCAAATCATAGCTTGTCTGACTTTTCATCCTCTTAGGACTTGATTGCTGATCCATTTTTGAGGGTTGCAATCCTAAAGCATTGATCTCATTTGTCGCATTGACAAGACATGCCACAGCACTGTGAGCAGACACCAAAGTGAACACTCATCAATAGAAATTACACTTCAGTCATATTTACAAGGATAAATTGCTTTCACAAGTTTTTGTTTTGAGTCTCTGTTGGTTTATCCACTTGACCAAATTGACTCATATCAATCAAGCAAAATACTCAGTAGTAATCCATTTTCTCTAAATCTGAGATTCCTGCAGATGGGATGTAATTAGTAACAAGGCACCCCTGGGAGGAGCTGTCTCAGCTAAGGATATCTTCTCATGGTGACGTGGCTCTGAGGAGATGGGGTTTTTTCCCTCCTCTTCCTGCAGAGGCACATCACAGAGGAAAACCACAAAAAATTCCTGTCTATTTCAATTATTGTGTCCCCTCCTTCATTTGAGCAAGGCTACTGTTTGCCAGAAATGTCAAATCTATTCCAGCAATGCACTAAATTCTATCTTGTGAGAACAGGTGTTTCTTAGTGTCAAGGAGAAGCTTTCCCCACAGTTTTTAACCTTTCAGCCTGTGCAACAAAAGCTGTGCTAACATTCTGAAGTTTAAGGTTACATACTGTGAGATTCAGATATCCTTTCTTAAAATTTATTACAGCAGCTTTAATATCACCCCTTTCTCTTGCACAGCATGACAAGGACTTGTTTAACTACCAGCTTAATTAACTGTTAATTTTAAAACTAAAAAGCTAGATTTTGAAGTACAATTCTTCCATGCTTTCAGGTTTTATGACTTAAGTTGTAATTCAAGCCTGCCCATTTGTTGAACACTGTCAATATTCCCTTCATTTCAATGTTGGCAGAAACTGCATTTATCTTAATGATATGGGAAACGGGGGGGAAAAATGAGCCTTGGCTTTCTTTCCTTTGCTTTTGTACTGGGTAATTTTGAAAGCTTACTTTAAAAATAAAATTGCAGCTAATTGCCATTTTTTAAATGCTGGTAGAGGTAAGGCTTTATGTCATTAAAAAAAACAGGTCTGCTTCCTTACTGGGAGGTTAGTATTTTACCAGCCAGTCAAATGAGTCTGCTTTCCTTTTTTTTTTTTCCCTGATCTTTTGATATATAGGACCGTAAAGTACAGAATACAAATTTCCCTGTCCCTGACCATGCACACTCTGACTTCCCTCCCAATAACCAAACCTTCAGAGGGTGATTCTAGACTGGGCTTTCTTGCAGTACGTCTGCAATCTCGTTATAAGTTAGAAAGGGAATTAATTGGGGTAGCTCCAGTACAGGTTTTCTTCTCTGGCAGCTGGTCCTTTTATATAGTATCTCAGAGATGCCATTGAGAAGGGAGGTCCAGAAATCTCTTATGCATGTTTCTGGTTTTATTGCAGTAGCAAAGTTCAGACATCTGTCAGGTATTACCAATGAAGAGATGTTTAGTGGTCTGTTCAACACAAGTGGATCAGGGATACACAGTCCTTAAATGCACTGAGCAGTAAAATACATGAAGAACCATTTATCTGGAGTACAGTCTGGAAACAGCCCTCAGTCCTATAACAGGGACAGACTCTAGGAGGTTTCTTTCCCACAAAGTTCATCCCATTCAACACAGCCCACGCAAAGGCCCACACTGCTGTAAGGGCCCACTAGCATTGTGGTCTGCTAGGTTACCTACACCTCAGACAAGCTAGAAAGTTTCTGCCCTCCCAGAATAGTTGTTATCTCAATTTTTCATCATTCTTACTCAGTGCCCCATCAAAAAGAAAAATCTCTGAAGGAGAACATACAACTGACCTCATGAATGGTTCCAAGCACTCCTGACTTCTTGTTCTTCTGTACAACCTTTTATATCCTACATGCATTACACCTGTGTGCTCTCTCTGCCCTTCTGTGATTGGTCTGTCCACCTCAGCATTTCAGGTCTCTTTACCTTTAACACTGCCCACCTGTCCCTACACAGCTGCAGCCCATTAGGGATGAGGCTCGGCCTCATTCCCAATCACCACAAAATCTGTGCTTACAGATCTCATGCAAGAAAAAAAAACCAAAACATGCTCCCATAATTTTATGCATTATGAAATGAATGAGGAGAAATGCCCTCAACCAATAGGTTCAGTCAATAATCACGTGCATCTAGTGAGGCTGAAGTATTTCTCAGAGCTGTAAAGAAGCAGAGGCTGTAGCCAGAAGTCTTTGGGATTATGATACAAAAATCAGCACTGCAGCTTTTCTCTCTCTCTGCCTCTTAGGAGAGGGAAATGGTGATAAGCTGCATCTAGACACACCCTCAGTGGGCACTTTTGTTACTGCCTGTTGTCTGTTTAGCTTCAAGCTCTTGATCCCTCCCAGCTGGCCTGACTCTCAGGTACTCTCTCTTCAAGATTTCTCTCCTCAGCCAGTTCTCAGTCCTCTACACAAACCCTCAGAGGGTTCTCAGACTCTCTTTGGTCAATTCTCTTTCCTGTTCTCAAGACATCTAAGAGCATTAACCGTATTTTTCAAAATTACTGCGGCATTTTTCTATCATTTCATGTAAGAAGCCATGCAGGTTTAATCATCAAGTTCAAGTTCCTTAAATTATCAATATTTTCTTCAGGGTACTCTGAGGTGAACCACCAAAAATTAGAAAATGGTGAAAATTACTGTGACACTAAGGAGCACAAAGAAAGGGGGAAAAAAAATATCGTACAAGAGCTCAAAAAGAGCAATGAGATTAATTACCATCTAATGAGCCTAATGTGATCCAACAGAAACACTTCAGAACTAGGAATCTTAAGATGTGCTGAAAGATAACAGGGAAAAATTCCCTTTGACATGACTGGAAATAATTAGGGCTTCAGTCCTAGGACAGGAATCCTCACTGGTTCCTAAGAAAGGTATATTATTTTTTTCTGCCTCTTATTTTTTTTCCTTTATTACATCCATATACAGTAAAAAAAAAAAATCACAAGTCCATTGTTAGCTACAAAATTGGAAGCACAACCCTGTAAAATTGAAATTAAAAATGTATTTATTTTTCTATGCTTAGGTGATATTTTAAGCAAACAGGTAAAGAACAGTTCCTGAGTCATTACATGGCTTCTACAGGCATTAATTCAGATATTTTGCTATACACCACTAAAAAACTTCAGTATTGTACCAGTGGGAACTGATTGCTTGACAGGGTGATCACAGTCATTCCGTTGGGCCTCCACAAGCACCAGCACCTAGCACATCAGGAAAGGCTCTTGCTCTGTATTTATACAGGAGCAACAGGAGAAAACTTTGCTTTTTTGGTTAAAGATATATCATCATTTTTTCCCCTTTCCATCAGGGCAAAAAGGAATTGTGCTGATTTCAGAAAACCTGTACCATAAAGTCAAGAAATCCCAGTCATGTTTACATTTCCATTAAATTTTTATCTTCTGATTTTCCATTCAGGTACTTCCCAATATCAAGTCCTTAAACTAGTCCTCATGAAACAAATAATTCCTTGACATTAGTGGCACAGATGGATTATAAACAATTTGTACTTGAAACAGAGGCACTAATACCATCAATGAACCCATCTGGGGTTTTTTGCCTTTCCACTACTTCTGCAAAGCACTTACAACAAAATATCTTGTTGTCAGTCCTGACCTCTGAGAAATGCAGTGATGAAGTGCTGAGATCATTTAATTGAAAAAGCAGCATCAATATATCTAAAAACACAGTGACTCTTATTGAAAAGCAAGGTACCAAGTTACTTAGCAGAGAATAACAATGCATAAGGATGTTTTAATGGTGGCTGCGTGACAGCTCGTTCTAAAAGACCTCTGGATTTCTTCCAGAGGGATGAAAAATACTGTGGCTTGGAATATCAGCAAATAGTAGCATTAATTTCCCATACTGATAATATAATTTTGTTTATCTGAGACTGCAAAATCAGGACAGATTGACCTGAAAAACCTGAGTTCTGATCCCAGCCTTTATATTATCTATGTGAGCTGATTCATCTCTCCTAACCTGTTTATTTAACAAAACAAAGCTCTAACCCACACAGGTGTTAAAAAGTAGCACTAACTATGAGACTGCCAATAAAATGCAATCCAATTCTATAATATCAAATATGTAATGAACACTAGCTGCTTTCTGGTTTGGAATCTGAAATGGAACAGTCTATACCAAGCACAGTTCCAAAGCTCCATATTTCCTCAGAACCTTTTACCAGAACACAACTCCGGAGTTGAAAGTTGAGATACCAACGCCTCATCACAATCCCAGGACTGACATCCAAATATTTGTGTACTGTTTGTATCACTCCAGTGATATAAAGCATGCTAATACACTTGCACTGCTCAGTTTTTTTACTGTGGATAGCATCAGTTCTGATGAGTGAATTATCTCATTTATTTTCACAGTCACAAACCCGTCATTCTCAATATCCAAAGAACAATTAATGCCTGCAGCCATTCTTTATTTATAAAATATAAAGGAATCACAGTTTTGTTTCTGTCAACTTTTTTAAGGCTATTAACCAGGTGACTTTGAAGAGGTTTGTCTGTGCCATTCAGTCTCCCTCTCTCGTTTTTCACTTCTGCTCCTGTCTGACAGTTTTACAGAACAGCAATTATCAGCAGATCCACAGTAGCAGCATTGTGACTGTGAAAAATGCTACAGTTCAGAGCAACGTTTTTAATTATTCATCAGAGCAATGCTTAACTGGGTGTACCACTCAGGTATTTTTACCAGCCTTTCATTTCAAATGTTTAATTAAAGCTTTTAGTCACAGTTCCTACATGTTTTTGCATTTTGAAATAAAAGGCTTTTTCTTCCTACATCCTCTATGTGCTGATTAGTTATCCAAATCTAAATAGTCCTAATCTGTATTCTGTTTATGATGCTCAGTAGTATCTGCAGTTGTTTCTTGTGCTCATCAGAGCACAGTACATGAAATTTATGTCTTAATGGCTGCTAAAATCTTTCTGGAAGAGGATGCACCTCTGGATAATACGATTCTCTGCAAAGTAGCTCATTCCCATATATTCACGACTGCAAATCATCTTGGGTTTGGACAAAAAAAATTAAACATTAAATACTAGGACTGTCTTGTCCATTTGAAAACTTTGACCCAACTCCCACTAATCTCAAACTAAAGCATGGCAATTTAAAAATGTGTAATTAACATTAAATCACTGAGCAGCGTTGGGCATGTTTTCAAATCTAGGGTCAATGACTAACATCTAAAAACTGCAAAACTCTAAACCTTATGTATATTTCTCTATTGAAGTGGAAGCCCTGCTCTACTTTGGGACTTAAAGGTTAGGCTAGCTAAAAGTAGGAATACAATACTAACTGGATCTAATAAGGAACCTTTTGTTTTAGCTACTCTTAGCAGTGAGCTAAAGATATATAACCCCCTTCATTTCTGTAGCTGTGTCTCTTTGGCACTTTGACCATGCATTTCATGTTCCATTGGTGAGGGTGGATGAACAGAAATGATGGATGGTTAACTATCTGATAGATAACGCCACTATTTTCCTTCTCAAAAACTGAATCAACTCAATAAAAGTTTCTTTTCAATATTCGGTTTTTTCCTTTCTGATGCTCACTGCCTTCCATTTCCCCCAGCTATCACTATTTTTCCTAATATGCAATGGGCACTATTTTTCAAAAATTACATTTTTATATAGAAGCAGCTCCAGAAGGTAAGTGCAATGCCCATAGCCTGTAGAGATTACTGCCTTGCCCAGGCTTTCCATGTAAACAGTGATTCCCAGTCACTTTTTGAGTCTTTTGCACTGCTGTGTTTCTGATGCTGAAAATTGTTTATCATGAAACATTAAACAAAAGCAGCCTTGCCCTGGAAATTTGTGGAGCAGTTAATTGAAAGGGAATAGGATAGAAATTTTCCACTCAACATTTGGTTACTTTTATCCTTTCTTTGTTTTCTTTTCTTTTTCTTACACGTGTGTCTGTATAAAATATATCACCCAAATGTGAGGGCTTTTTCCCCAGAATTACCTATGGCTCTATGGGATTATTATTTCAGAACAGAATAGAATTCACTGAGAAGCAAATAAAATTATCATGAGCAATTCTCCCACTAAATAAAGCGTTTTCCTTGCAGTCAACTCAGCTTTTTGTATTTCTCACCCTCATTAAGTATTGAGAACTGAATACTGATGGTGCACTAAGGGGAAGGGGTAAGCATCCCGTGTCTCAAACACACACATTACACTCATGAAAGATTCAATAGGTATTCCCTTAAAATATGTGTGATCCCCTGGCACCACAAATAGCTCTACATCTAGCAGTTGTCTCCCAGATGCTTTCCCACATTTTCCAAATAACTTTAAACACTGATGCCATCAAGTATAACAAGGGTAGTTCTGATGAATAAATATGCAGCAATCACAACACTTAGCAGCGATGCCTGTAAATAACTTCAGGATTTTAAAAGCAGACAGTATTTCCAAATGTTATGCAGTGGTGGTAATTTTCTGAATGTGATTCTTCAAATTTCCTGAAATCTAGAATTCTTAAAGGGGAATGGAGGTGATTCAATGTCCATTTTATGCATCCAGTATCCAATCCTGTAAAATGCTGAATAACACTGAGATGACCTCACAATTTTCAACTCTCACTGCCACTTCAAAACCTTGAGAGATTAGGCCTTTGGAGAACAGACATCCTGATAAAATGATGACAGAGTGAAAATCTAAAAGAAAATGTTGGCTCTAAACAAAACTTTTCTGGAGTATATGGAGAAAACATCTTTCTCAACAGTCATCTTGGAAACTCCTAATGGGTCATCCATCATCCTACTCACAGATTTACTTGGCTATCTTGCTCTAGCATTAAGACAAACTACTTTGTGTGACTGCTGTCTGTCATTTGAGTTCATCTCATTATAGGTCAGCTGGGATGACAATTGCACACTCACAAATGGAGAATCCTCAGTTGCTAAGTGTAGGTGGTGAGTTATTAGAACTGCCTTAGACTGTTCTCTGATTAAATATACAAGATCCACAGTTTTCTAGTGTCAGGGTTGCAGTGCAAAGTATAATCAGGGGTGTGTTATTCTATTACCATTAGCTGGAACTGGGATGGGGGGTAGTGATGTGATCTTCTGTTGATAAGCCAGCTGATAAGAAACCAGCAAGAGCAGTTTCCTTATCTCCTCCATGACCCACCCTCCCTCCAGGGATAGGTCTTCTGCTAATGGGCCATTGAGTCCACTGATAAACTTCCATCATCCCATTGGGAAATGCTCCATCTGGGGGGGAACCAAGCCCCTCTACCTAAATAAAAAACCTGAGACTTGGAACACCAAGTCAGCCTTTCCACTGGACTCCCAGAGAAAGAACAGGCCCATCCATCCCCACTGGACTTTCAGTGGAGGGTTGCACCTTTTCTCCAGGATCACTGCTTCGACAGAGGCACAGCTGCTACTCCAGGAGGACTGCAGCCACCATTGCAACTGGACTGCTACCAACATCCTGACCAACAGGGTGTCAGGTTGTATTCTGACTCTGTCAGTGGTTTTTTTTTTTCCTTATTGCATGTATTTTGTTTCCTTTTTGTTTTATTTTCCCTTTTCCTAATAAATTGTATTTCTGACTTGGAGTGTCTCACTGGATTTGCTTTTCAAAACCAGAACATCTAGCCAGAAGGTGAGTTCTTCCTATAACTCTGCAATTGGGATAAAGCCCAAACTTCAACAAGTGGGAAACACTATAAGCAAACATAATGAGGAGCCATGGGAAAAGTTCAAACACAAGAAAAAAAGAA
Organism: Thryothorus ludovicianus; assembly: GCA_013397245.1. Taxonomy (NCBI): domain Eukaryota; kingdom Metazoa; phylum Chordata; class Aves; order Passeriformes; family Certhiidae; genus Thryothorus; species Thryothorus ludovicianus. The sequence continues at coordinate 106,685 of VZTB01000666.1, forward strand.
AGATTTGAGTTAAAAAATAAAACAAAAGAGCCTAGAATTGTCTGGTCTTTTACAACCTAGATGATTCTATAATGTGACAGGATTTTTTTAAAGCAGCATGATTTTCCATCAATATATTTGCTTTGGTTAGACAAGTATTAAGCTGAATCTGCAAGAATTTGCACCTAATGGCAGCTAGGCCAAAGACCTCTTAGGCTGCAGGAAAACAGGAATACACCATCACCCAAAGCTCTCACTCCTATGAAGGAAATGGAGGCTGAAGTACTATGTGCTCCATTTCAACCAGCAGAAACTTTGCCCAGAAAATGCTTTTCAGTATTGAAACTTCAATAACAAAATGGCAGAAACACTATTTCCAGTAAACTCCTCCATGCAGAAGCTCAACTTACTATCAAAAATCAAAACTACTTTTTTTTCCCAGAAAAATTCCCAAAATCTAATCACTTTGCCTCAAGCCACCTAAGAGGGTGAATGAGAAGTCTCAAAATTAAAACAGTGAGGATTTTGTTATTTCTGATGGAAAGCACTTCAGACAGAACTATCCTTTAAATGTAAATGTAAATTTGATATAAAGCAAATCTTTTTGTTTTAGGAAGGTATTTTCTTCCTTTATCAACCAAGCTAGTGCTATAGCAGGTACAAGCATCACACTGTGGGCAAGAAGATTATTTCCTGCCTTGCTAATTTTAAAGCAGCCTTTAGATGCACAGCATGAAAGCATCTTCATTAGATTGTTTTTCTAGAGAAGAAATACAAGCCTATTCACCTGAGTTTTCTGCAGACTTCCCTTCGCTTTCAGAAATTTCAGGGCTTTTAAATGCAAGCCTACCAACAACACTTATTTGCTTCTTTTCTTGACTAAACTGTAAAAATGAATAAGTTGTAAAGAATAGGACTTTCTGGCATAGTTTCCCATAGTTTTCTACCTGAGACTATACTGACTCTTGGTGGCTAGAGAAGGAGTAATTCTTAAAATATTCCCAAACACGTGCATCCTTAAAACATACCTCAAATCTAAGTCAAGTGATGATGCGCCAGCAATCAGGAAAGCAAAGCAGACAGCTAAGAGGGTCAAGATCTGCTCCTCAGACAATTGGATACCATGTAAGAAACAAGCAGTAGCCACAGCCAAACAAAAAAAAAAAAAAAGAAAGAACCCAACACAAAAAAAAAAAAAAAAAAAAAAAAAAAAAGAAAAGCCTCTACATTCAACAAACACAGTTTACTCACATACTGGGGCAGGGAGGTGTTGCATTAAAATTCCTTTTTGCCTACTTCTTTTATGCAGCATAGGTTGTTTATTCTAACTAATTCTAAGGACAGGTGTCTTGGCTGAACTACAGTCTCAGTCCCCACACACTTTTCTTTTCTCATAACCTCTTTTTAATGTTCTTGTAAGTTTTGAATACTTTCTATTCCATCTCTACCAGTCCTTATTTCTCTTTTCCATCCAAGTCCTTACATTTCTGCCTGCTTTATATGTAGCCTTCTGCAACTTTCTCTTAACAGTCTGTTTCAGCCATCCATTCTTACACAGTTGATTTCTCCGGGGATTATTGCATGTTCAGACCAAAGAAAACTAAACATGATCTTAGGATTGGCTGCACAAACAGGTTCTTTAAGTTTGCAGTTTCTACTAGATTCAATAAAAAATAAGCCAGTTCAACAACACAGGATTTCAGTTCATTATTTCTTAAAAAAATTATCCTTATCAGTGGAATCCTAAATGCACACCTGGTAGAGTGTAATCTTTCAAAATCTGAGTATTATCAGATTGGATGCAGTTTTTAATATGAAAACATCATAAACAGTTCTTTTTTTAAAAGCCAGTAACCTGAGAATGTGATGTTAAAATTCATCACCTACACTGGTTTCTTTTTTGTGATTCTTAAGGCATGCACATCTCCAGGTGCTGTTTCTATTTACTGTGTCTCACTTCATTCATTGTTTATCAAGTGCTTACACCTCAGCTCCGTCCTGGTGAATTTTTTGTGACCCTGTGCTGTTGAATATCTAAGCTGTGCTCTTTACTTCCACAGATTTTCAAGTATTTTCTTCATAAAGTACACAAATTTTGATAGTATAAAATTTTTCTTTGGGTCTCAATAGCATGCTTCTAAGAAGAAATGTTCATTTTTATATTAATTAAGCAAGAGCACGGTAGCAGCTGCTTGAAAGAAATGCAAACTACACACTGGGCCTTTCTAAATGGGAAGTCCTTCCTTCTGCAAAACAGAAACAACCAGAAGAAAACTGGAGGGCAGCTTCCCTCAGGGAGAAAGTTTGCATGGAAGCATTTACTTAAGTGCAAGATGGTCCCACAGTTTTCAAAGGTCAAAAATTACTGCATTCCTCCACGATTTTTGCTATCTAGAGAGACACTGAAAATGTTCTAAGAATAACAGCAGTGGGACCAGTGTCCTGGCTTTGGTAGTGGTCTGTTTAAGTCCCCTTGCCTCTGTTTCTTATCTACCTTTCAAGTTTATATCTTGTCATGGTATCCAAGTGCCTTCCACAAAAGGCAAGGTGAAACATATTTTCATTTCACAGGCAAATATCCTGTAGGGTCCTGAGTTTTAAGCTAATTTACCACGCTTACCATCCATCCATCTTCTATCCACTGTGTTTGTTTGAAAAGTAAAAATCATCAGAGCAGAACCCAGCTGCTTTTTTGTGTTCATAAAAAGAAAGTTCCACTGTTTGGTAATGAGATCAAAATGAGGACAAGAAGTGTAGAATGCATATCTACAAAATATATTTCAGTATGTCTGACCATCCTTTAAATCCTCTTTTTTCTATCCTTAGATTATATGCTTACACCCTATTTCAATCAGTCCTGGATCTGCAAAATTTTCATATATGTTTATTTTTAAGCACTGTTAGTAGCTCCAGGGTTACTGAAGTAAGTCAGCCTGCAATTATATAGACAAGTAAACCCTTACAGGATCAAGGCCTAAACCTTGAATAATATATTGTTTCCTTCCTTAATGCTTTTATTCTTCCAAATTTTTCTTTACCTCCACTGTTTTTCATCTCTCCTCAGTATCCTCACATGACCAGTGATTAGCATATGAAGAAGCATCATGAAGTCTGGCTTTATGTTGAGCACATAATTAATCTAAGAACTGTCTTATCCATCTATGTCTAACTTTTCATCAGATCAATTTTTCTCATCTTAGAGTTCAAAGGTTTTCCCCTCCAGAATTCATAACAGGAACTATTATCTCAACAAAACAAATAATTGGTTTATACAGGGGCACTATTGTACCTCTTGGCACTTTTGGGGAATTTAACAGTTCCGCTCTGTGTAGATACATACCTTGCACTGAAATTCCTTCTCTGGTGTCAAGTGGGTATTAGACATTGCATTCATGTACACTACTACTTTGTGTAGGGTAATTGTAGGCTGTTTAACAGCCATAGTATTTCAGTTTAGAGGTGGCTGCACTTGGGGTATGCCACAGTGCATGTCTGTATGTTGTGCTTTGCTGTTTTGCAGGAGTAAAGAGATTACAAATGTTAAATAGCAATGTATTTGAAGAGAGTTAAAAATACAATCTAACAATTTTTATCTCAAATGGATTTACAGGATTAAAAGCTAGTTAGAGAGATAAGATCACAAGCTAAGATACAATCATAGGCTAAGACGGGAAGAAAAGAGGTGAGAGAGAAGATAATTGAGATGAGGTGGAAACAGATGAGCTAGAGTTATCAAAGGCAACACTCAGCAGATGAAGGTCCAAAGATGAGAAATTCTTGTTGCTGCACTACTGAAATTATGTGATAATAACATAGTCAGTGTGTTTAAGTGTGGAGGGATCCTGAGTCATTTTTACTGACATGTGCAACAAAAGGAAAGCAGGCAAACATACCAACCAAAATCTTTGAAGGTGAAATCATGAGCACAGAAAGTACCATCAATACAAAAACAAATATGTAGAACATCAGGTAGGAATCAGAAAATTACAGGACCTCCAGAACATGGACAGGAGATAACATGAGAGTCAAGACACTCAGTAATTTAAAAGAAAAAATTAAAAGTGAAAAGCAGGACTATTGGAAGCTGTTTTTAAGCAAGTTAGGGGGAAAATCAAAATCAGAAAGACTGGAAAGGAACCTGAATGACTTCAGAGGAAAGAGATGTATAGCAGAGGTTCAGAGATGAATGGCACATAGGCAGCAGTTCCACATATGTAATTCCTATATTCTACGCTTTATGTATACATGAGTATGGAACATATTTCTCAGTAGGCAATGTTGCATTCCTAGTGCAGTCAGAGAATGGTCCAGCAGGCAAGCAGATCACGATATAGACAACGAGGAAGATTCTGCAGGTAAAAGAAAAGAGTCTGTAGAGAAATTAATTAGAGCATTATGGTAGGAAAATTCACAGCTAAAGGACTTTTTTTGGATGCAATAAAACAATACCTATCTAAGGAGAATATGAGTAACAGATTTGGGGAAGCTGAGAAATTTAGATTTTTATCGAAAGAAGAGGATAGGCATTCTCTTCTATTCATATTTATATGAATAAAAGGGATATTGGAAATAAGCATCCAAAGAAAAAATTATGTTTAAGTCTCACACTCCACAAGAAGATGTCCACACTCAGAAAAATGAATACTAGGACATACAGAAAAGCAAACTGGACAATGAAGCAGAGCTGGGTCAGGAAACACGCAGCAACTAAACCCAGTAGTTAAGTGAAAGCACATTAATACTTCTCTAAATATCAGTCAGGAAGAATATTCATACAGATAAATTACTCTAATGTATTGACAGAAAATCTCACTGTAATTACAGAAGTTGCACCAAGCAGGAATACATGCTGGGAGGAAACTGCCAGCAAGAGAATTCTTTATGGTATAGCTGGTTCAACGTGTCTGTGTCTTAGAGAAGCCAGTCGTGATTCTGCTTTAATCATCATCTGCTCTATCAGATGAATCTTCTGAGTTTTAGAAGGTATTTATTGCTTTTCAACCTCATAAAAATTATGTATTCTTTTATTCATCTATAATATTTTTCTGTCTGGGTACTAAGTAGCCCCATACCTAATCCTTACCAATGATTTGTGCTCTCCAATGGCATATAGAGCAACCATCTCTGAAGCTTAATTCTTTTTCTGTACCTTATCTGGAGTTGTCTAAAAGTACACTTTCTCCTGCTACATATTTCTAACTACTGTTTATAAAAATTGGGACATTTTTTTCTTTGCAATATTTTGTGTTCATGTTTCACATCACTGACCACCAGCTAGGCTTCTGCATTATTCTCATGAACAATTTCTTCTGGGTTTTAATAAATTAGAACAGTTAGATTGTTGTCATTTACCATATTACCACCAGAAAGTTAGCGAAGGTAAAATGTCCCAAAAACATGACAACAGCTTTTCTATGCCTTCAGCTGAGAGATCAAGCACAGACACATAATTTATATGTTTAGAGAGACATTTCTCCACACTTTCAGTGCAAACTGTCCTGTCTTTCAGGGAGAAAACTAGCAGGCAGAGCATCTCAGGAGAGCTAGGCAGGTGTATCCTGCAAACGAAGGGGTGATCCAGGGAATGAAACAGTGGTCACACTGACACTTTGTGACAGTAACCACACTGGCGTGTACATCAAAAGGAAAGTACCCCAATCTGCCCAGCCTGGTTTCTCACTCTGCATGACGTGTCATATTCACTGTCATATTCAGCATAGTGTTGATGTCATCTCCTGTCTCATCCACCCATATCCTCCTCCTCAATATGGAGCAAAAACACAAGTGTGACTTTTCCTTTGTTCTTTCCTCTTTCCCTAAGCCAATTCCTTCACTTCACGCTGTGCTTTTCCATATTTTATTGTAGTGCTGTCTCTCTTCCTCCAAGTAACAAAAGGAGACCCAGTCACCATTTTTATGGAATATCAGAATGGTTTGGGTTGGGATCTTAAAGATCATCTCATTCCATCATGCCTGCCACGGGCAGGGACATGTTCCACAAGACCAGGTTGCTCACAGCCCCATCCTACCTGACCTTAAACACTTACAGGGAGGGGGCATCCACAGCTTCTCTGGGCAACATCTTCTAATGCCTCAACACCCTCACAGAGAAGAATTTCTTCCTAAAACTCTTCTCCCTTCACATAAAAGAAGTCTTGATTTAAACTTTGTAGGCTAATTGTCAGGTTGTGTGTTTTGAAGGCTCATGTCTACAAACACAAACAAGAACAGGAGTACAATGCCAAGCATGGGAACATCAATAACTTGATAAGAGAAAAGGGAGCTCCCTGCTCTGATTCCTCTCAAGAGGAATGATCAGTGCTGCTGTCCAGAGTGTTAAAACCGTCACTGAGTCAAAAACTGCACTTCTCAGCTTAAAAACTGATGGGGTGGCAGTTACTGCCTAAAGGGGTATGGGATTCCTTATGAGACACAGGGAAATACTACTGGAGGGACAAACCAGTCCAAGCAAATCACTGAAGAGAAAAAGAGGACTGGACTGAACTGAGAGACTCACTTGCAGGGTGCATGCTATTCCATATTAAAATCCTACTATTTTGATTTCAAGCATAAAAGAAGTTTTGGGTTCTCCCTGATATTTTTTGTTTCTTGTATTTGCTGAAGGACTCATAAGGTCAAAAATCAAATGTGCATCCCAGGTATGGGCTTCCTGGTCATTTTCACAGCAGGTTCAAGAGGTGATTTGAAGACTTATCATACAAACTGAGATTGTTTCAGAGTTTCTAGTGAAAATGGTTTAGCCACATCTCCATTTCATTTCCCATTTTCCAGCTTCAGCAAAATTCCTTTACTCCAAATCTCTCTATGTATCTAAAATTTAGAAACCTTGCTGGCCATTATCCTTTAGTCTTCCATATGCCCACATTGTGATCTGAACCAGAAAATAAAAGAAAAACTTTTTTCAAAAGAAGGGCCATTGCAGAAGAGCTCACAATTGTGTGTGATATTGTTTGAAGTTGCCTACTGAACTCACACATTTCCAGTGCTTCAGACTCAGGGGTTAGGCAGGCTTTAAAAAAAACAAAGAAACACTACTGTTCAGAAGCTTTTTTTAGCTATTATGACAACTCCTCTGAAATTGCTTATTTTTCAGATCAGTGGAGAGTGATACAGAAGGTCTTGAATCATTACAGAACATGAAGATCCTTACACATCCGAGCATATTGCAAGTGACAGCAGAACACAAAGTGAGCCCCCAATAACACTGTCGGCAGCCAGAGTTAAGAAAATAACAGTCATAGAAATTTTCCTTACTTAGAGATGTTTTCTGACTTTCTTATTGACCCAACACTGTTGTATATTTAAAGCAGTCAGAGATGTGTTACATCAGCCCAAGTGCCTGGTGCAGAAACACAGGGAAAACATCATCCAAGGAACCTCAATGATGATCAGGTCAGCAAATCAAATTGCATACAAATATATATGCCACCCATCTTAATAGTGGCAGCTTTCCAACCCCTCCATCCAGAAGAAGGCTTCTGAAGACAAGGATAAGATGAAGGGGGGAAAAAAAAAGTATGTTGCAGCCCTCTCACAGAAGTAGGAATTGTTAAAGCTCAAGTCTGCAAACAGAACTATGGTGTAAGGAGAAAGTCATTGCTCCCAAGGTTTGCTGCTCCCATGCTCTGTAGGTCAGCAGCAAATTCACCTACTAAAGATCCACCACAGCAAGAACAATGAACACCATGCTATTTATCTCTCCTTTTAAAACCCAGGTTCTGACATTCACAGGCTTAAATGTGAATGATTTTGTCTTCTTTTACTTAAAGAAAGTTCCTGAAAATTACCACCTAAAAGTCTGAAATTTAAGCTATCAAAAGGATAAAAAATTTTAATTTTTTTCTCTTAAAAGCAGCACTTTAAATATAGTCTCTTCATTTTCATGATATTTAGCATGTGATTTCTGACTGTGGAATTCACGTGCCACTGAAGTTTCCATGCTAAGCACTTCTGTTGAGTGCCTGCCCAAAATGCATTGCTTGTGTGAGAATGTGATCTGCCTCACTGGCAGTCAGTGACCTCAGGATACCAATTAGCAGAGGAGCTGTTCAGCTGTCACTAATACTGATCCATTTCACATCCAAGCAAGTGAAGGCAAGTTGCTGCAGTCACATCATCCACTACAGAGTGCAAGTCCACTTATTGTACCTTCCCAAATCTTTAAGCAGAAGCTTGCTGTTTCACCCTTGAAATGTCAAGTCAACAAGCTCACCATAGGCTACACCTAAACTAAGGCCACCCATAGCACAGCAGCACTGTTTCTCCCCCAGTGTGTCCTCTGAGCAGAACACAGAGCACACAGCCTGCAGAAGGGCACATAGGTGGCACATCTGTGGGTCCCTAATTTGTGTAAGCACCTTGAAAGCTCTGACGCTCAGCAGGCAGCTGTGAACTGTGAGGAGAGGGAGACCACCCACCTGAATGATATGAAACTGCAGTAAGGGTTTAATAGAAACAAAAAGAGGATAAAAAGCATGGACTTACACATAACTAAGGTATCCTGAGTATCAACAGAGCCATTCCTGGAAGTATGAACACATTTTGGTGCTATAAAAGAATTTCATTGAATTATTATTATGATCATCATCTGGCCTGACCTCAAGGTGTCATCTTAAATTTTGGTTTAACAGCACCCTGCAATTTTGCTTCTTTCCCTATAAAGACTTTGTTTCCATTTGAGTTCAACTAGCAGCTTACAGAAAGGGCCATTTACACACCATTATCCTTCCCATTTATTCAAATAACTGGGAAGATTTTAGTAAAGTCTAGACCACACTTTAGCCTCTGGTTTCTCTTTTCCAGAAAAAAGATGGTTGGTGATCCATTTAATCTGCCTTAACAAAGGGGAGGGAGATTTGGGTTTGTTCTCTTTATACTTGCAATCTTTCCCTCCTCAAATTGCTTTCTGGAAAGATGATCAACAGAGAAGAGAGAACTGTGATTGATTACAGCTTTTCTCCAAGTCACTCTCCTCATCTATTTCATATGACATTTATAAAAGCTAGTATGATGTTATATTCATCAGTTTCTAGAGAAAGAAAATGTCTAGCAATAAGAGCTCCATTTGTTTCATCACAAATAATTCTATTTCTTCCCAGTCTATCTTGGGAAACATAATGAATACTTCAAAACACTTTCCAAAATATTTTGCAGGCATATTTCTTATGCTATATCACGTAAGAAATATTTGGTTCTGCCTAGTTATCAGCTGGTACTGTTTCTGAGCTTTCATAAGTCAGTTTTTATCCAAAGTCTCTCTTTAACTGACTCCACAGACACCTGCATAGCTCACATACACATTTCTATTTACTGCACAAAGCCACAGAAAAGCTGACCAAAACAACAATTTCCATTTAGGGCTGTGTTGCATCCTTAACAAAAGGGAGTGTAGTTCTGAGCTGCTCCAGAGGCACCACAGGAGGGAATTGCACTGCAGGCTGGTGGTTATTTAGCATAGAGGTAAGCTAGCCATAAATAACTACTCTGCTGCTCAGGTCCAGTAAGCATCAATTGTTCCGGATCATACCCCAGCAGAAAGCACAAAGTTAAAGAATTATGCTGTAGCTGTCTTTTCTCGTCCCTGCCTTGCACCCCTGCAGGGAAAAAGAAGAGTAAGCACACGCTCATTTAACTTCTCCAGTGTTCTGGGAAAGTGTGGAAGGAAGCATATAGCAATAAGCCCCAGCCTTGGCATTAATCTTTCCTTCATTTCCAGCTCCTGGAGCATACCTGGGGCTTCAGTGAACCAGGCATGGGCAGCACCTGTACTGAAGTAAGGCACAAAAACCTTCCCAAAAGGCACACCTACCCCCAATACACAATCTCAGGACCAATGTTGAAAGAGATCAACATCAGCAGTAAGACATCCCCTTTGCTCTTGCACTGATCTGTGTGAATAAGAAAGAGCAATAAAGCATTAGTACAAACAGCAAGCATGCATTTGAGTGTCCTTCAATGCATCGGCTTTTCGTCTGTAAAATACTGCCCTAGTTACCACAAAAACAGTCACTACATTCTGCAAAAGGTCAACAGCCTAGTTCATTAATCTGGTCTCATGTCCCTCCTGAAGGCCACATAAAAATATGGTGTAGGAATGGTCACTGCACCTAGTGCAGAGCCCCTTTAACTCATCAAGAAAGGTCCTTATTAATTTAATTCTCCTTACTGCTGGTACAAAGACTTAGAAACTGTTCATTAACAGAGGAATATTTACAGTAATATTTAGTTCCTATTAAACGATTCAACAAAATGGGCTCTGTTGTGTCAAAACACACTATTTTAGCTCAGCGTCTGAAAGAAACTCACTCTTAAGAACATGAACTGGCAAGCACAAGCCAGGGCCATATTTTGCAGCAGGATGTACCAGTAAAAAGCAAACTGGCTTATATCAAGGGCTTGAGAGGCAGATATGTTTTGCCTGCTTTCCATTGCAAAGTGCTCTATAATTAACATTTCAGTCCTCCCTAGAAGAATGAACAGAGGGGCTGTACATGGTCCCTCATTAGCCAAAGCTTCCCACAAGGGCAGGAAAACCTTCTGCATGTTCCAGATAGAGCAGTCCAGATACAAAGGTATGCTGGATGGCAGATGAAAACATCTATTCTTCAACTAAGACCATAGAAAATAGCCACAAGTGAAGTTTGAATAAGAGATGAAGTCCAATGACAAGACCTTCCAAAAATGGGTGCCTGCTCCCAGCCTGTAATACCCATCTTCCAAGTAACTTCATTCACATACCTGATTTTTCAGCCAAACCTTATTAGTTTCCCTCTTCCTGCTATAATTGTTTTATTTGCCAATTCACCCACTTTGGGGGTCCCCTCACTTGTGCCCTCTATTTTCATGAATGCAACATGTAATGCTTTCCAAGACTTTTTTTTTTGTTTTCATTGGCAAGCCCCCCTTTTTTCCCTAGGTAGCCTCCTCTCAGTTTCCCAGCAGTCACACCTGCAGCTCTGCTCAAGACCAGGAACACAGACATGGCTTTGTTATGAGGGCAGCCAGTATCCGCTTCTGAATGAATGGTATACAGGCAAGCACCCAGCAACTGCATCTCACAGATCCAGCCAGTTTTCCAGGATAAAGAACTAACTATCAGGGGGGTAAGAGAAGATTCAAGTACAAACACAGCTCTGAGGAGGCTCTCACAGCAGCTGGGCTCCAGCAGCCTCTTACAGAAAGTGCAGGAAACAGCCATGACCAGACTTACTGCAGCAGCTCTGCTGGGTGTCAGAGCACTAATATTCAAGGGACAATGAGAGCAGGTCATTCAAGTATATTTTGAGGGGGGGAAAAATGTGCAACTAAAAGATAGAAAAGTATATGTGTGCTCCTGGTGCCTGGCAGCTCACAAAAATCACTCCATATCACCCACATTGCAGTTCTAGCCCAGTGTCATAAGCTTAGGAAAAAGCTGTGATTCTGACAGATCCATGCCATCCACAAAGACAAGGCAGTCAGACATCCCTGCTGAGAATCTAAACAGCCCCCCAGCCATGCTGTAACACCTGCTGGACAAGCACAAAATAGAGCAAACACAGCAAAGCAGACTGGCCACCAGCTTCAGCCACATGAACACGATAGTTCACACGTGCACAGCAGCAGCCTGGCTTCAGCAAATCATGGCGTGCAGCTATCAGATGTTAATAAGTGGAACTGAATGATGCCAAAACATGGGACCTTGCCTTAATGTTCTGTTTCAAGATGCCATTTTTTTCCCCACATTTTAGAAGCTAAACACAAAACACTGACACTCACTCTGTGACAACTCAGTGCAGATTCAAATCCAGGCTAAGCATTCCACATAAACTTTTGCATCTCACTTTTAAAGGAAAGTGGTTAAAAGGAACATGCTGCTACTTTATTTCCAATAGGCATAAGCTCTGTATTTTTCTTTTTGTACAAGAGGAAAAGAATAGATGAACATACACTTGGCTCTGGTCTTTTCCTGGATCCAAGCCCAGAAATCATAAGTGGAAATATATACCAGTTCAAATGATTTACAGGAAAAAAATATAAATTCACATTTTCTAACTGCACAGTTTCCTGTGTCTCCACATTCAGCTACCAAACCTTTAAGGTGCAGGCTGTGGTAAAGTGGTGCTCCCAGACTGCATCCCTGGAGTTAACAGAAAGCAGAGTACAACACAGCACATTGGTGGACTGACTCCAAAGCTGAGGAGGTCAAGGAAAATATTTTCCCTGACTTTGGTAAGATTCAAAGAGGCTCTGAAAGGCTGAGTGTGAAAATAAATGATAATGCAAAAAACCAATCAGCAACAGAGAAAGAAAAAGAAACCTTGCAAAAGCATTATACAGCACATATTATGAACACTCTTCCTGTATTTGGAGACTGGAGAGCAAGTTGCAGGGTAACACTCAGGTTGCAATATACTCAGTAGAGAGCACCAGTCTCAAAAACCTCCCAATCAAATCCATATAAGCTGTTTTTTTTGGTAGCTGGGCTACATGTTACCCTGAATATCTGGGAGAAGCACTTGCAAAACACTGGAAAACTAACAATTGGTATCCATCCTGCACTGGGGTGAAAGGCCAGCAAAGCATCTGGGCCCTACAAAACCTGTTCATCTTTTGCACTTTGTGAAGTGGTCACCAGAGCTGCTGCAGCTCCCTGCTCTTGTGACCAGATCATGGTGCTGCTTGAAGCAGAGACCCTGATCTGCTCAGTCCCAGAAGAGTGGCTGTAGTACATCAAATTAGAAGTTCAGCACTGTCTGGCATAACTTGCATTCAGCAGGAGCTGTAGTTAGAGAAGATCAAGGACCAAATATGGCATTCTTAACTTTGTTCCAATCTCTTGTTGGTTTAGCTCAGGAATAATGAGCTTCTGTATTTTCTGTGTAGTTAGTAGCCCTCAACACCAACTTCCTCATATCTTATCCAATTTCCATGAAACTAACATAAACGTGTTCACAACACCCTCTAATAATAAGTTCCACGTCTGATACCCTCTGCATGAAGATGCAACTTTTTATTTAAGTCTTTCTCATATTAGCTTCATTTGGTGCCCAGCAGTTCTTGAATTGGAACACACAGAATATTCAACCCTTTACGTGCTTCTTTATGAGAGACTACTCAGCTGTCTCTTTCCAAATTGAGTCTCAGTTCAGTCACAGCCTCCTACAAGAGACTTTTTGTGCCCTTGCAGTCCTCCTCCAAACCTTTCCAGTTCTATTACATTTTTTTAAATAAAGAGATCAAACTTTCACATATTATTCAGAGGCATGAAAACCACGTATTTACACACAATGTCATGTTCTCTTCTGTATTCCTTTCCTCATAAACGCCAACATTTGATTTGCATTTTTAACCACAAGCGAGTAAATTGACATTTTCACAGACTTATCTGCTAAAGCCCCAGGTTATCACTCCAGATAACCCAATTCTCAGTGTGAGCTCATCTCACTACTCATCTTTAATGCAAACTGGATTGTTTGTTCCCCACATGGATCAGTTTATCATTACCTAAACTGAGTTTCAACTGACATTTTCTTAGTCTTACGATGTCCTTCTGGAGTCCTCCAGACAGAAGTCACATTTGTCACCCCTACTATGATGCTTTGATATATCCAGAAGCTTCTCTCCAAACCATATGTGAGCAGGGCCAAGAGCCCACATGCTCCACTCCATCTCCTTCCACTCCAAGGTCTGACCATTGACCTTTTTTTTCCAACTTTTGGCCAAATTACATATCCAGATCAGAACTGTTCTTCTGATGTCATAACCGCTTAGCTTTCCTAAAGCCCTCTAAGAAGGAAGCTGGTTTTTACCAAGGTCTCTGGCAAAGGAGACTGCATCACACATCTTTATCAATAAGCTTATTGACTCCTATAGACAACAGCAGTACATTTGCAAGGCAAATGTACAACTTGAGTCCTACCAAGCATACAATACTTATCCAGATATCCTCTAATTCTTCATTTTGTTATAGCTTCTATGCTGTATCAAGTACTTCTGTCAAACTTGCTGATCATGTTTATCACCTTCTGATGCAAAGGCATCTCTAAGCCAGCAGTAACACAGTGCTGTAAGCAGCAGATCCTCTCAAGTTTTTGGATGAGCACAGTCCAGTTGTAGAGATTTGTTACTCTTCATTTTGACTATTTCTTCTATAACCTTTTACAGTCACTTCACTTTCAGAAAGACTTTGTCAATGGTACCCCACAGGAATGTTTGTTGAATGGGAAAATTCCCCAGGTTATTCCATACAGAACAATTCACAGAATTAATGAAATTTCCTTTCATTTGCCAAGTTGGAGTATCCCTGTTACACCTCAATCGCCTACAATGCTTACACATACCAAAGCAGGTTTCATGCTCCTGATGCATTTGAAGAAACATGTGATAGCTATTATAAAAGTTTGGATCCCTTTTGGTAGCTGATAGGTAAAATCGAAAAATTTGAGTACATTTCTGGGCTTCCTATACAACCTACAAAAGTAAGACTTTATTTTTATTTCTTCACACAGAATTTCAGCTTCTTAGCAGATTCTTCTTACTTCTGATAATCTCTGTTTTGGACAAAAGAAATCACCATGACTTCCTGCAAACTCTTCTAACAAGTGCAGTGTCCTTAAACAACATTCATGTCAGCTTATTGATAACAATTCCTCATTTTTGCACAATTACCCTTCTCCCTGTTGGGGACAGCTGGGATGAGTTTTTTGGCTTCCCTTGCTCTAATAAGGATGCTGAACTGGAGTATATTATGGTCCTCATAACAGAGTTTGTAGGATTCAGGGTTTACACTTCATTTGGGACAAAGCCACCCATCCCCCTTTGCAGGCTGCTGATCAACTGCTCCATGAACAAGACATAAGTGAGTTCATCAACACTTGGCAACTTCATCACATCTTACTACCTTCACCTGGTCAACAAGAAGAAAATCAGACTCCCATCACTCTTGTTTTCCTTGCCCCTCACAGGCTTTATATTTTCCAAATGCACTGTGCTGGCTGATATGTCCTTCACTAAATTTTCCACCCCAGATAAAATTCTTTTTCCTTGGAGGCATTAGCAGCCACAGCACATTTCTTCTTAGAAGCTGACTAGTTCCCTAGACAATTTATTGTGTTACTGATGCATGTCATGATGGACAATGTAGTGATGGACATCCATTCACACTGTAAACAGAAACAAAGGTATTGGGACTCTATGGTAACAGTGAAAAGGCTGTTAACCAAAATGAAGGCTTTGCAGTGGGAGACATGACTATAATACCAGCCAAAGTGGATAAAATTAGTAAAGAGGACATGGAAAAAAGAATAAAGTGGGTGAAACTAATCTAGCACTAGATTTGTCCTATTACTCTATTGCTTCATATAGTCTGTGCTCACAATTCCAGTCAGTGGAGGGATGATAATAGCATTAGGCAGAAAAACCCAGGAATTCATATGCATAGTTCTGAATAAAGGTCAGAGAGAAACCACTCCCTACAGTCTATTTTGTAGTACAGAACAACAACAAAAAACCCCACAGAGGCTTATTGATAGGAGAAAGACCACACACCACGAAGATCTGATGCAATGGGACACAAGCAAGTTTCAGCTCAGCAGGGTTGCTCTCCCTCTCTCTTAAGACATTTCTAGCTTTTTCTTTTGAGGGACCAGAGCTTTAGAGAAGGATCCATTAGGACATTACCATACCATGAAAAATAGACCTGCCTGGAATATATAAAGAAGATACTGTAAGGTTGTTTCATGCACTGCATAATTTGCATATAATTACTGGTTTGCATGGTTCAGGCTGTCTGAACCTCCTGTTTGTTCTTCCACAGCTGTAGCAATGCAACTTCATTTCCCAAAAGGAACAAAATTCAGCTTCAATCAGTGGGAGTAGTGTTGACTCTAATATTACTACTTTTTAGCAATACCACTGAAAAACACCAAGTTATTGTATTCAATAATACAATGAAACAAAGTTCCAATTCTTTTTCCTGATGCACTGGAAAGTGTTGTATAAAAGTACTTCTTTTTGTACCCTGAAAGCAAGAACTACTTTCTTTCAAGTGGGCTATCTGCATTTAGGATGGATTGTAGGAATAAACACATCTGATGACTCCTCTGGTTCAGCTGTGATGTATCAAAACATGCAGGGAAGTGTATGAGCCTCACAGTAGGCAAATATGGGATAAGGAATTTTATAATATAATTGCACTTTTGATGTCTTAAAAGCAAGCTAGGACACTCAGTTCTTTATGATATGCTTCAAAATTCTGTCTGATTAGAGGCGTACAGCTTTCATTACCAGAAATCAGTTCAGAAAGGTTGTGACTTAATACAGCCATGTATGCATTCACTTACTCTCTAAGGATTTTTTTAAATTATTTTTTACTTATTTCTTCATGTGGTTCTTGATAGTTCTTCATCTACAGTCTATTGCAAGAGAGCTGCAGTAAAAGTGAATTTACTTTTATCTAAGTCCCTGTTGATGACAAGTTTTGTCATCATGTGTTGTGTTTCCTTTGTTTCACTGCTTTTTGAGCCCTATTGAGCAGTTAACCCTCCATGTATCCAAGAAGTATAACATCCCTAACAGACATGCTACAGTAATTCAGACAGCGGTATGCTCAGAGAAAAACAGAAAGAAAGGAAAACTAACTCTGCAGGTAATCTTTAAATAATATGCCTTGGATGACCTATGATTTTGATAATGGAAAACTTCCTCTAGAAGAAGGAACCAGTCATCTGACGGCCAAGTGACCAAGACTAAGTTGTGCTGCATTTCCCTACTGTGGCAGTTTTTCCAGCTCAGTCTAAAGCAGCCTTTATTTTATTCCATCAACATTCTTACTAGAACAGACATAAATAAAAATCTCTGATATTACCCTATAAAATGCCTGTCCCCAAGTCAAAGCACATACACTGTTTCAGAACATGTTTCTTTTATTACCCGAAAGAATTGTACCCAACTGGTCTTGAGTTATGCCAGCTTGGCTGACCAGGCTTAACTCACTTTATAGGAGAAAATGCAGCATAAGCAAAAACATACCCTCCAACAATTGCAATACCAAATTCAGGGCCATTTTGCAAAGTTTCCATTTATCTCTTTTAGACTGCACTCTCCAATTTTACTTACAAATAAAATTAGATTAGACTTCGAGAGATCAAAGAGGACCTTGTTTCTGGACAGATGTAGGCTAATTGGCAATGCCTTGACCCTCACAGGGGTCTGCAGTCAGTGCAGTACATAAAGAGCTATTACAGTTAATGGGTTAGTACTAATTGCAGCTTCTTTCCCTGAACACCACACTAAAAATATACCCCACGGAGACAGAATGTGCTGCTTGGTCATTCACACAAGACTCGGGCACTCAGGAAAACTTACAGAGTGCTTACAGTAGGGACTAAAGCACACAACTGTGACATGATTTGTTAAAACTGAGATAGACAATATAGGGAAGGGAGCACACTACAAAGGAGCTGACTTAGCTTCTTCTTATAAAGTTTAGACTTCACAGATGCTACAGATTTCTAGATGAAATGTGCCTCCATAGAGACAGTCACTTTCCTATCCTCTCTTTATTATGTTTACTATATACTATTAATTTCTAGAAAAACTGCATTAATGAAGTCACCTATTCATAGGAAGATTTGAAATTCTGACAATTTTGAAGTCAATCAAAACCCAGTTGGGGGTTTTGATTAACCACTAACCACATGGAAAGTGAAAACCAGTGTCCTCTCCATTCCAACAGTCATCACTCCAAGTAGCTCAAAACTTTCTCTGGATCAAAAAATACTGATCAGTAGCAGAAACTGGATTTCATGGGATGAACAACTAGATTCCTCTTGAGGAGGACTCCTTTGCTCTTTATAGATGGAACAGAAGCATCCCAAGAGTGGAATCAAGAGTCCAGATTCCATACTTCTGTAGCCTGAAAGCAATAAGGCCACATCTTGTACAATTTTCAGCCTGGTCAGAGTACAAGCCTCCTTGCAGACTGCAGAGAAGACTTATTTCTGTTCTGACTTTTTTGTGCAATTTTATTTTAAACTAGCAAGATCATTGACCACATGTCTGCCTTTCCTAAAATAATATTCAGAAACCAGAGTGTAGAATGCTGTTTAAAGCTAGGGAGTGATCAATTTGGAGTAAGGAAAAAGATTTAACCTTAAAAATGAAATTGTTCAGGTTATTGGTGAGATAACAGATTGCAGGTGATGTAGGTTTTTTCTATGGAAATAAAGCAAGATAAGAACACTTTTAAAAATTAAAGTATCTAGAAACAAAAAAAAAATTCCCTCCACAAAGTGCATGTTTTCACCTTTAGAGGATGCATACAAACTACTCAATTAGCAGAGCTGAGAGGGAGATATTGAGATTGAAACAGATTAGCTTCTCCAGTTTGCACTAAAATCAAAGGATAGGTTAGCAAGGCTTGGAGCTTGCTTCTGATCCTCTGCTCAAGATAAAATATCACAGAAGACAACCTCGCTAAAAATCTGTTGGTATTCAGACTGTACTAAAAGTGCTGATGTTTGGATATCAAGAAACTGGATTTTTCCATTGATTTGCTTAAGCAATGAAAAGAGAATATCTATCTCACACATCTCCTAATACACTTTCAGGAGCAAAAATGCCATATTTCCCTACAACAACAATTACGCACTTCAAGCTAAAACCCAGAAGCAAAAATTCGTGCTAAACTTGGAATCTAGTAGCTAAGCTCTTGCCATGGGCCCATCCATCTTTCTTGATCAAGAGATACTTTTTACCAATTTCTCTGTGGGTGACTCTGAGACAGTATAGGATAGGGACAAAACACACTATTCTTTTTGTTCAAGCTTTTTTCTGTCATGATTTCAAAAGTGGAAAGCAATCAACCTGCAGAACTCTCCATTAAAGGAAAGCTGAGATTTATGTCACATTGCAAATGTTACAGGGCTTTCCCCTTCCCCTACAATGAAAATATGAGTCCCCTGAAATTCTATAATATGACTACAGAACTTTTTCTCCTCATGGCAATTTTAGATTACTAGATTGTCTCTAATGAAAAAAAGGAATGATTTACGCACATGTTCCTCTGCAGTTTAACACCTACAGGCACACTGTATACCATGGGAAAGCCAGGTTCAAAATTCAGGCCTGAGGACCCTGTTGAGTGTCTAAGACCAAAAGAGACAATCATTCAGGGAAGTCCCTGTTAATTTAGGTACTGTTTGCTCTCTAAGAAACATCCCTCATTACTCTGATACCATAGCCCCAGTACTCCGAGAAAACCCAGTTACTATCCTAAACAGTGACAAACCCCATGGTATTGCTCCAGCACTTCTGAGAGAGCCGGGACTAATTCCAAAAACCAATCACCACACTTGTATACAGCACATACAAATGTTTCATTAGTACCAGGCTGTATTTGGAGGAAGAGGTCCTAAGAAGCACTCTTCCCCAGCAACACTATACCACATGCCGTGGCTGACATTTAGAATACACTGGTTAAGGTCCAGTGTAAACCAGACAGCTGCTCAAACCTCTCCCCGGGGAGGCTGCTTTTTCCCTTGCAGTGCCCACTGCCAGGGAGGGGAAGGTGAAGCTGGAATTGCTGCTGCACAGAAAGGTAGCCCCAGGTACCCCAGTGGGGTCTGGGCTCTGCTGGCAGCCATCCCACAGCTCTGTGACTCCCCCAAGCCTTGCCCCCCAAAAACTAGCCCAGGGATTTGAGCTGCTTGAGACACCCAACCAGCTCTTGCTCAAGTCTGTGATACTCCACAGATTTGGAAAGTCAGGTCACTTCATTCAACAGCTGTATTATGAGACTAGGAGCCTTACCTGGCCAAATCATCTGGCATGGTACCTTTGGAAGCAAAAATAACGCTAAAAGTTGACTTGTACAAATGGTTAAGCTGATTCCAGGCTCAGGCTCAACATTTAAATAAATTAAGGTTTAAGAAATTAGCAGTCCTCAGTCATTTTATAACTCCAGAACCAGATAGGAAACATTTTCTATCAAAAAAAGGTCATTAATTTAGCCTGAAAACGTGGATATTAAGTTACATCATTGTGGGATTTCAAATGATTGAATATAAATCTCCCAAATTAGGCAGCATAGAAGCTGATGGGTCTCATCACTGACAAGCATTTTGCAGCTCCAATTCCACTGAAAGATGGCAAACTTATTGAACAATCTATTTTCTTAGTCAGCATGCAAGGCTTTTCTTAACAGGAAAAATATGAAGTAGAATGAACTTAATTAGCACAGCATTTTGTCTTCTTAAATATGTGAAATTATAATAGCACTTGAAGACCAGAGTGTGGCAAATCCTCATGCAAAGTCATTAATTGAACTTTGGTCCTAGGCAGCCTTGCCTACTGATCTATTTAATACAAACTATAGTTCACGTCAAGAATATTCTATTTTGTTCACATATTTAAATCATTAATCAAAGAGTGACCGAGGTGATGCTAAAGAGTGACCGAGGTGATGCTATCTCAGTAAAAAACATTTTCACATCTTACTCTAGCTTCTCTCCCACCGGTCTCCTTAAAATTAAAATGCTCCTATGAGTAGCTTGTGGTTTTCCTACATATCAACTATAATTAGTCAAGAGGATGTTCAGGGAGCTTTACAAAGACAACTGAAAAGTTACCTCTTTTTTATTTATTTCCTGCTTGTGGTTCCTGGGGTAAGAGCCATGCATAACAGACATGAACTGCTTCCCTCCTGCATGGATTTTACCAACATGAAAGATCCAGAGTTTTAAATTATTTCCTGATGCCAAACCATCCTGACAGCTGACCTGGTGTAAACATTTAGTGCATATGTATCTCCTATTTAGAGGAAACTACATACAAAAAAAACTACACAGATATTACAGATATATACAAGATCATCCTATCCTGGAAAAAAAATCCAGAATAGTAAAATCAAGGCTAAATTTAGCCTCAGAGCCTTCACATGCAGTGCTGAATCTTTCTTGCACTAGTAGTTCATTCAAACATTTCAAGGCTTATTTTACTGCTGGTATTCAGGGTTTTAAAATCAGTCCTGTGTAAATCTTGAGTGGGGAGGAGTGGCCAGTGCAAGCAAATGCTGATCTTGTCTTCAGAGCTACTTTTAGAGGGAATAGGTTGTTGCTGGCCATGCAGTTATTTCACTGAGCTGAAGAAATCCTCTGTGAGTGTCTGACTTAACAACCTTTCTCACCTTGCAGTTTCAAAGGAACTAATTTGGCACACCATAAAATGTTAATTTTCCAGGTGTTTCCTTCGAGGAAAGACATGACTTCTCTTCATTAAAAAAAAATTCTCAGGCTCCAAATTGTAACCTTTCTTTTTTAAATTTAAAAGTGAGCTGGAGAAAGGGGGTGTCACTTACAATTAAGTAGCAAAGCCAAAGTCACAGATGGACGACCTTCACTACAATAAAACCCTAACGCTCACACCAAGCAATAAATGATAGGGGCCCTATAAACTCAGGAAAGGGTAACTAAACTGAAATACAACACCACTTTTATCCCATAGCACCAAGGGTTACAGCACTTCCTTCCAAGTACATGGCAGCTAAAGGTTGGCAGGGGTGAACTGGCTGTAGGACAGCCTGACCCTAGCCCTCTGTCCCATCTCCCTTCCCAAATGGAAGAAAAGTACATCTTCAAAAACTCCTTTGAAATAAACAGAGGTTTCAAACAAACCTTGCCCAAGTGCACTTCAGTTGCCAAAATCTCATATCTCACTAACATGCTTCACGTCAAATGTCCCCCAAGGCAGAAGTGTCTGCAGAAGTAGCCTGTACTCTCAAAAACTGGAGATGGGACTTATGTCCTTGGCTTGTGTAAGTCAGTAAGGTTCCTTCGGATCTGTGCCATTTGCCTCAGTAAACAATAAGTTATGTCCAATTTCTACTGTCAGTCTCTCTAAAGAAATAATCCCTCCTCAAAAGGCTGGTCTTTAGACTTCAAGGTTGACATGGCAGGAAGATGCAGGCAAAAAAATTAAGTTGGAGGAAAGACAGAAAAATACGTGGGAAGGAAGGGAATACAAGTGAAAAAACATAAGAATCACTGCTTGATTATGCCTCTAGAGAAACTGCTCTAGTAAGCACAACAACTCGATGTTACCTATTTGTATCTTATCACATCCATGTCAGCACTGCCTAATTTATTACATACTTTAATAGCCATATTTGTATTAGTTTCTGCTCCACACTGTCAACATTGCTTGCAAAATGCAGACTACAGCATTTCTCCCGTACATCAGCACCACCAATAGCCAGAAAATAAATTCTGGGTTTGGAGAGTAGGGTAGGTCTAACAATTTATATACACCAGAACAAAGGCAGCTGGAGTTCATTTTTATTACCTCTCAAGACAAAACTGCAGATCTGGCTTTGTTATTCATGTGGACAAGATGGCAGGGACGTCGCTAAGGAAACATGACAAGAACGCTACAAGATGCTATCTTAGCCTGTTGAGTTTTTCCGGAGGGAAACAAAATGAATTGTACTTGCAAAGAACACAAGCACTTCAAGTTGCTCAAAAAGCCTCAGATCCGGAGGAGCTGGTTCCCTGCTCTCTCTGCACATGGCTAGCAGGTGCTGTACATGCTATGGCAAAGCAGAATCAAGCCTTGAGAGGAATATCAGCACTGGTGAAAGAGAGGCCAGGGGAAGGGACAGTGAAGAGGGAAGCTAAATTCACTGCCACATTAGGCTTCTAGGTATTAAAGCACAGCACAAACATTATGCTATCATCACAGCTCAGCTGGTTGTGCACTACAGAAGAGGACGAGGGGATCCTTGCTCTCACAAGGTAACAGTGCCCCAAGCAAAAACTGACACCAGTGAAAAACTCCACAACAGAAGTCCTTTATTCACGCTTAAAAGAGCTAGAGTAGACTCTGGGTAATTTCTTTTCTGTTTCATTTAGTTACTAAACAGGGACCTCTGAATCACTAATTCAATGTTTAATCTTAGTGGTTAATTTTAAATGCTTCAATTATTGATGTCAAGCATTCCCTCAGTTGCTGCACAGGAAGAGTCTCTGGTTTTATACAGCACTGTCAGAAGGAGGATCCAAGATGCACTTAAATACCAGCATGGCTTTTGTGACAGGAAAGGTGGCAAGTGGAGACCTGTTTCAGCAGGTCTTGATCAGCTTGAGAGAGAATTAAATTTTGTAACCTTTAGCAAGGTTGTGCTAAGAGGAAACAAGAATTTCCTTTTCCTTAAATTTGAGAAACACTAAGTAGGCTACTCTCTCACCCAGAGAAACCCCAGGCCAGCCATTTCTGTAAACTTTTGATCCAAAAATCAGTTACCTTCCTTCCTCTCAAAGCCTTAAAGATGCGCCTGGCACTCTGTTCTTGGGCTTCCAAGCACTCTTCGTTTCTGGGTGTGCAAAGGTAGAGAGCCTCCCAACCCAGCTCTCCATTTCTTAGACACTCAAAGCCCCCATAACCCTGAGCCACCAGCTCCCAAGTCCTACCTCTCTTGAAGAATAGAAAGGGATGTGTTTTTTTCTACTAAGCTGAAATATCTGTTTAGTATAATCCCTCTCCAGAGGCTTACTTGCTGGTGGTCATTATCAGCTTTTAACATTGAGCCTCTTGATGTCCCCAGGCAGCTGCAGAGGCACATTAGCTTAATTCAGTAGATAGAGAGCAGAGGCAAAGATGTTTACCCTGACATGAGCAGGGAGTCCAACTGAAACAGCCAAGCCACAACACCAATCTCTTGACATGCAGCCCACACTGCTCCTTCCCATGACCACAATCTAATCCCTCTTCACTACAGAGCCATGGAGGAAACAAAATGTCACAATATATTTAAGCATCCACAGAGGTAAAGGACAAAGACCCCTGTGGATTACTGTGCAATAGCAATCAGTACCACTTTCCACAGTCCACTTGCAGGAAACCACTTCTGCAACTAATTTAATGCCTCAAATTTTCCTCCACATTTAATCAATCACTGAAGCCCCAGATCATGCTGGGACAATCAGATGAGGTTATCAATTTCACTGCTAATGAGCACAGAGGAACAGAGCAGTTTGCAGTAAGTACAAATGAAAGTGTTAGGTGCTGTTTGCACACACTTAACAGAGAACAGTCGCATATCCTTCCTTCAGAGGCATACCTGTGTCCAGAAATGACAACAGGTATCAGCAGGTCTTCCAAATGTTATGATTTCCTGAAAATAGGTCAACTTTCCCTCTAAACTCAGAGAGGTGCCACTGTTAGTAGGGTAGGCACACGAGTGGAAAAACTACATAGGCAAGATCCAAATGTGGGTACCGGGGCTGCCCCAGAATAAAAATTCTGTGAGGTGAGACGAAAACTAGGTTTCTAAGTGAAGTCAACTACCTTGGGGCATTTGATTCAGCAATGTGCAACAGCAAGATAAAAGTAAGAATTTAAGAACACGTTGGTATCCTGCTTTTGAAGTATGCTTGTGCATTCAGCTAGCAAGGGTATTGGTAGGTGATTTTAGAAGGTTGCACTTAAATTCCTACTCACGTTTCAAATGCAGTTCATTCAAAAAAAAAAAAATTCTTTAAAATTTAACATGCTCTAAATGTTTGCTCCTAGTCCTGTTGAAGTCTGGGGAAATTTTACCAACCATGTCACAAGAACAGATGAACTGGAGAGGAGAAGGCACGAAGTCAGATGTCTATAATCCTGCCACTTTCCCTTGCATTACTGCCCAAGGAAGCGCACACTGCACAAGAGGAAAGCATGCCACAATACTCCCCTCACTAGAAAGAGGGCCACATCCATCAGTACCAGAGAGCCTCAAAGGCATCACTGATCTGCCTTCACTTGTAGTTTTGTGGCTATAATCTAAACATAATCACTCCTCAGGTAGAAAATTGAAAAAAACATTAAAGCATCCTGGAAAATTCCTTTAGCTCCTATGTAACGACAGCCCCTCATGTGAGACAGTATCTGAGACCTTACCAGAGAAAGGAATCATCAACACAAAGCAAGGAGAACTGCACTCCTTCTAGAGAGACCTCGACAGGCTTGAGAAAGGGACCCATGAAAATCTCATGAAGTTCAGCAAGGGCAAGTGCAAGGTCCCTCACCTGGGTCAAGGCAATCCCCAGCACAAATACAGGCTGGGTGGAGAATGGACTGAGTGCACCTCTGAGGAGAAAGACTCAGGGTTGCTGTTGGATAAGAAGCCTTATGAGCCAGCAATGTGCACTTGCAGTCCAGAAAGCAAATGGAACTCTGGGCTGCATCCAGAGCAGTGTGGCCAGCAGATCCAGGGGAGAGATTCTGCCCTTCTACTCCACTCTGGTGACACCCCAGTGTGGAATCCAGTTCTGGGGCCCCAAACACAAGGAGGACTGGACCTGCTGGAGTGAGTCCAGAGCCAAGAAGATGATCAGAGGGGTGGAACGTCCCTCCTGAAGACGAGCTGAGAGAGCTGGGGCTGTTCCCCTTGGAGAGGAGAAGACTCTGGGAAGACCTTACAGCATCTTCCAGTTCCTAAGGGATCCTACAAGAAAACGGGTGATGGAAATTTTTTAAGAGCATAGAGTGACAGAACAAGGGGGAATTACTTTTAAGTGGAAGAGGGCAGGTTTAGATTAGATATTAGGAAAAATCTTTTACTGTGAGGCTGGTGAGGGACAGGGTGCCCAGAGGTGTGAATGCCCCATCCCTGGAAGTGTTCACGGCCAGGTTGGATGGGACATTCAGCAATCAGGTCTAGCAGAAGGTATTGCTGCCCATGGCAGGAGGGCTGGAACAAGATGATCTTTAAGGTCCCTTCCAACCCAATCCATTCTATGATTCTCCCAAAAGAAAACAAAGATACAGAGATGAATAAATCCATCCAGTCACACAGCAAGCCTACAGCGGATTGCAGAACTGAAAACACAGTTCTTTTGCCCCTCCTAATACCTCAACTTTAAAGAAGCTGAGTGGCAGTTTTCAGGAAGGAAGGGATAAAGAGAAAAATATCCAGACCTGATGCCTCTGTCAATTAATTCTCATTACTCTTGTTTCTGAAGCTACCAGAAGGAAAATCTTGCTTATAAGAATCTATACTGTCCATATCCTTTCCAGTGTAAAAGGCTATGTGCTTTCTTGCTCTAAATATGAAAACATTCTCTATCCTTGTATGATCCTAGAGACTGAAGGGAAATGCACCATTTGATGTAAATCATCAGAAGGAAACACAAATGGTCCCTGTGGAGAGATAACCCCTTCTTCTATCTGCATCTGTCAAGTTTGGCTCATGACAGAATTATGACCCCAAAATAACATTTTAATAAGTGTTTACATGCTACCACTCCCCTAAGACTACGCTGATAAAATTCTGCCTCAGAACTAATTATGCTTCAAGACAAGGCTACCCTCAGTGGATGCGGCGGCAAAACACGGGACAGAGATCGATCTGTCCTTGGCATGCTCCGGGCTCCTCCTTGTGGATGCCTTTGCAAAACTGCATGCTTTGCACATTCCTGTGAAAGGAAGGAAGAAAGCAGCTCAATTCCTCTTTCAACACATCTGGAATTTCCAGTGCCTATGTCAGTCTTATTAAAAATATGCAAATATATTGGCATGTGTGTCTTTCTCCTTCCACCCTACACCCCAATGGGACAAGGAGGGATAGATCAGTTGGCTGTTCACCTTGGAATCTCTCCTTGCTGTGGTGTTCAGGATCAGAGCATTAGAAAGGTAACATCACAGCAGCCATTTGAGAAAAAACCCTACCAATTCTGTGATTCTGTGATTATCATCTTGTGCTGTACAGACTGTGAAGCGGACAAGACCAGACATTATCATTGCAGGGGTACAGGTGAGAAAGCATGGCAACACACACCTGAAGACCTGAGGGACATAAAACATCTTGGTGTTCCACATTTCCTCCTATACATTTCAGATCAGTTTCTATCTGTCTCAGACCATGGGAACAGCAAGGAAACAGAACAAAAGTGAATGAAGATTTAAAATAGTCCCTTTTTCATCTCAATGCCAAAAAAAACAAGGCTTCTACTGCTGACAAAAGATCTTCAGCTTGGCAGAGACAAAAGGACAAATTAAGTCCATTCCAACATCAGCAAAGGAGCAGTTCAGCTTTTGAAATCCCTATAACAAGACTCAGACTACTGCTACAACTAAATATTCCCACAATAGTCCTGAAAACAGTGTGCATCTCAAGCACATCCTTGAGCTATTCAGCACACAACCCTTCCCAAAGCAGGCAACTTAGAGTCACAGTAAAGTCCACAGTTGCATGATTATTCACTGGGGCATCAAACATTTGAGTTGTGTGTGTGTTGAAGGAATGGAAAGAGCTGAGGAGATGAGTCCTCCCACAGTCAACCAAGCCACATAGTTCATTCAAGGAAAGAAACAGTTGGGTTTATCTTGCCCACACCAGACACCCCTGTTTTGATGGCAAGGCATATTTTCCATCTAGAATGGATATCTAATGTACATCCACTTGCTCTTTTTCTACCATGGTTCTTAAGCTTTTCCTTCCCTTATTCCCTTGTATTGTCACCCCTAAACAGCTTCACAACCTTCATTTTGCTGGTCAAATAAGAAAAGTTGTTAAAGTATCTTCTTGTACTTTATGGCTCAATAGGGCTGTGCTAACTCCTATCCTTCTCCAAGTTTATTTTCCTTGAACATAGTGTGACCAGAATAATCATATATATACAGAAAGACAGAGAGAAAGACAGGGTATAGAGATATCCCAGGATCAGAGATTTAGTTCTCCAGAGCACTAATTCTTCCCTAGCTTCAGTGGGAATACATTAAGAGAAATATCCTATGTTTACTTTTAATACTAGGATGTTTTGGCTACATACAAGCTGATGTATACATGTAGTCTTTCCCCGACTGCAATCTTTAATATGCAAAAGAAATTCCAGCATGAAATGGTGAATCTAGAGCCTCTGTCCTCAAGAAAGCTACAGATTTATAATATTAATCTGCTACTGTATCAGCAGAAAATTTGTTTTCTTCTGCCATAAGTGAAGTTTGTTATTCTGGTTAACCTTCAATGTTCATATTGGATTTAAAGAAATATATATTTTTAACCCACAAGTGATAAATATAATGTTGATCTGTTTTAATTAAGAAACAGTATTCCTGACTTCACTAATAATTTCTAAACTCCATCTCTCTGTGCACTCAAAAGATATTCTATATCTTCATCTCTGGAAACTGCTTTGGTAGGAGCCGAAGAAATTTTAGGGACAGACCTTTGGCCCTTTTTGTACAACCTATGATGAGCACTGGTACCTCTGACCAAAAGCACCCAAAACTTCACAATAAGGGGATGTCAGTGCGTGCCTGGCCTCTCAACTCTCCATCTCACAACTTTCAGGAAACCCTTTGCTCTGCCTGCTCTCAGCACAAGAGCTCTGCTCTAAGACAACATTTACTCAGTCTGGCACATGCAGTGAATCTCATTATCAGAGTTTGAGTATCAGCCCGAGGTGCAATGCTGCTCATGCTTTATTTTTTTTACCTGTACAGAACCTAGACGCACACTTGGCTCTACAGCCGTCACATGAAAATCATCCATCAACCACAGAAATAAAACTGCAGCAGTGCAAAAGGTCAATATCTCAGCCTAAGTTTAGTGTTGCCAGAGATCATTACAACTTCAAAAGCATATTTTCACGAAGAAACAAAGCAGTAACAATCCTTCAGTTTGTGCTTTTATGTTTTAAGGATCTTTATCCAAAATTCAAGTTACCACTCTAAGGAATAGTAATTATAGCAGCATATGTCTTTAGACAACCTGAGAAGAATTATTTATTTTTTGAGATGGCTGTGTAATCTGAAATGATAACTTATTTCTTCATCCTCCAGGCTCATGAGGCTCTCTACCTTGGCTATAAAATCTGAACGAAAAACACCGTTTCATCTAGCGATTATAAGGAACAGATAAAAAGCTTGCTGCAGAAGACGAGACGGCGCTTCGGCTGTGTAACGTTGCCATCTAGTGATCGCCACCAGATGTGACAGAAGAGACATCCCAACCTGCTGAGTTTAAATTGCTTGGCCTTATCCTGAATCACCCGGGAATCTCATACCAGACACTCTGTCCTGGCTAGAAAAAGTTAGTCAAACTGATTTGTAACAGTGTTCTAGAACTGTCTTATATATATATATAAAATAAAATTATAGAACAGTTTGGGTTGGAAAAACCATTAAAGGCCATTATGTCTAACATCCCTGAAATGACCAAAAGGACCTTCAGCTAGATCAGATTGCTCAGAACCCCGTGTAACTTGACTCTGAATGTTTCCAGGAATAATGACTTCTCTGGACAACCTCTTCCAGTGTTTCACCACCCTACTCATCATAAAAAATTGCTTTAATCAAATCAATGTTATTTTAGTTTAAAACCATGGCCCTTTCTCCTATTGCAACAGACCCTGGAAAGATTTTGTCCCCATACATATTCACTGCATACATATATGTGTGTATGTATATATCTATATTCAGGGTAAATAGGTACAAACCAAATGTTGTCTTCTAATCCATTGACCAAAACAGATTTTGTTTATCCTACTTAAGGCTCTAAGTTAATGGTGATCTATATAGGGAGGGATAATAGAAGAAATTGCCTGGAAGTCAGCAGTGAGGATAACTACTGGAAAAGAAAAAACTTGCACCAATGCTTATTCCATAGTCAGATTTGAAAACTCAACAGATAATTAACCTTGGCTAGAGAGCAGTTTTCCCACAACAGGAAACAGATATCCAAGACATAAAAAGGGAAGAGCAGTGGGCAACAATAAAAACAAACACTAAGTGAAGAAATACAGCCCAGGAAAAACCTTTAAGGATGAAAACACAGCCAAATCCATTCAACATGGAGAGCTTTGAAATACCTGGCAGAGCCAGCAGCAGGAGTCCAAGAGGCAATATTTGTGTGTACTGGCTGTGTACCAGCATCATAGCATATTTTTTTTTAAAAGGTAGATTTGCACAATGATTTATACCCTCAGGTCTTCTTATATCTGGTTCAGGTCGTGGTCAATGGGAAAGATCAAAGGCATTTAAGAGACTCAAGACAGATCACTCAAAAAATTTGCTCTTAATATAAAACTCTGCTGTGCCTGAGCAAACAGCAGATCTAAAGAGCTTCAGAGGGAGAAAACAGAAGGACTCACCAACTTACTGCCCCTAGGCACTGCCCAATGCCAAGCACTGGGTTGCTGGCATCACTGCACTTTCTTTCAATAAAAATAATAATAATAAAAATCAGAAAAAAATAATGAAAGTAATTCAAAAACTGAAGTGAAATAAAGCAGCAAGGTTTTACTTTTGTTCTTAAGACATGGTTCAAAATACGCTGGAAGGAGTCAAAATTAGAAAGGTCAAATTCTCAAAAAAATTCCAAATTAGTTGCAAGTCGAAATCATCAAAACAAAAATTACTCAAGAGAGAAAGTCATTAAGTGTACACAATAGTAAAATGATATAGATAAAACAAAGAAAAGCTGTTCACCTGATGTCTCATTCTTCTCGACTACTTGACAAGGCAATTACTGTCACATTTAGCACTTTCCTATGTATTCCAGGAGACAAGGTCTAATTTTTCATCCTTTTGAGGAAGCCTCACACCAAAATGTCATGAATAACTAATGAGCTTTTTATAAATACTCAGCAGAATATCCATTTATAGGGTCAGTTGTGTGCGCATACAGGTCCTTCTATGAGGGTCCTAATTCACCATCCTTCTCTCTCATAATCTGAACACTTACAGTGAGACCACAAGTATTCTTAAGAAATAAATCAACACAAATCAAGAACAAAATAACCTGTGGCAAAAAAATCATCTGCCATTTAAACAAAGATGTATTGAAAGGATCTGTAATTTTCACCTGAGAAAATGCACACTGCCCACAAAAGCCAAGTACTCTGAGGAAGACAGCAGAGCAACAGCTGCAGATATTTATGTGGGTTTTTTTCTCCATTTTAAGTATATATTTGCCAAGAAAAAATTTAACCAAACATGGATCATGAGCTAATGAGCTGATGATTGTCCACTTTCCTCAGCTGGGGAAAGAGGTTTATTTAGAACAGATTTAATGAATTATCCTCCCTTCTCAAACTTTAACGCTTTTCTGTTTGAATACTGTTTTGTTGATACCATTTTTAGTTCAGCTTTGATGTTGTAAGAGAAGGAGTCAGAAAACTAGTAAGTGCTATTTGCTGAGGGCCTAATTCGAATATACAACACATTGACTACAATGCTTCTTACAGCTTTCTGCTCCTGAGCACAGAACTCAGTAGAACAGT
The DNA here is from genome assembly GCA_013397245.1 of Thryothorus ludovicianus. NCBI lineage: Eukaryota > Metazoa > Chordata > Aves > Passeriformes > Certhiidae > Thryothorus > Thryothorus ludovicianus. Next base: position 137,926 of record VZTB01000666.1, read on the forward strand.
TTTTCAACTGCATTTTAATCATTATTTACTCCCATTTTTATTCTTACAGCTGAGTGGGTCTTTCTTTCAAGCTAAGTTTTCAGACAATCCAAGTTATAGATTCTGATCCATTTTAGATTCAACACTCAACCAGAATATAAAGACTGGAACTGAAGCCTGCCTCCTCCCAGCTATAGATTTTAACCACTAAACTACAAACACAGACACTCCAGACAGAACTTTAAAGCTTACACACCCTACAAAACAGACTTTTGTGTGACTGATTTCTTTTTAATTACACTTAGAGAAGGGGTAATTTTGCTGCTTAATGAGGTATCTCCTACAGCAGACCAACTCCATGAGCACTTGCAGAATCAAGAGGCCCACAAGCCAGTGGCAGAAGAGGAGTTCCATCCCTGTGCCTGCAGAGTTCAGACACGATTTAACATCTGAGGTGCTTCACTTGTCAAGAAAATTATAATCCCTAACGTGCAGAGTGAAGACACTTGGGGAACTACAGTCAAGCAAAGATGCCCCTGCATAAATTAGAAACCTCTAGGGTCTAAACACTATATAAACAAAACTCTTTGGGTCATAATTTAAGAATCAAGGGCCTGAATTGATCCTAAATCAAAAATCAAGCATATAAATTCCAACTTGCACTTGGTCTTGCTCCTACCACCTTTCCATGCAACGAGCCTTGAGATGCAAGGGAGATTCCTAAACCCTGTGGGATCACGAATACAGTAACCACAGTCATAAGCTTCACAAGGAACACACAGAGAGAGATGAAACTGGGACAACTCTGCAGCAACAAGAAAAGAAAACCATTCACATGCAAAAGGTACTAATCTACAGCCACATCTGCAAAGATGCATGCCTCAAAATTGCTCCTCTTGCACTAACAAGCCTGCTATGGAGATAGATTGACAAAAAACTTGTAAGCCATCTTACTCTGTATCTGTTGCTGTGCTTTGAAGGTTTTATGGCCATCCAACAATACCCTTTTTTTTCTGTAATTGGCTCTGCTCGATACTTCACAACCATTTTATTCTCTGTCTCTCCAGAGAGTTAAAAGGATTTAGACTTTCACTCAGGAGAGAAATTAAACCTCTAATTAGACCAGGTGTGCCTAGAACTGCATTCCCCAGGAAACCTAAGTAATTCTACTTGCATTTTACAAATTTATAAATCATTAGAATGCAAAACCTGTAAATAGGAATTAGTCAGGAGCTTAAAACTGTACTGAAACACCAGGAATGAGTGCATGCTTCCCACGCTGAAAACATCCCACGGAGCATTAAATTCCTGCTCCAAAGCTCACTGGAATTAGTGAAAAGAGACCCATAGGGATTTGGATCAAACCTGAACTCTGCAAGCATACAATGTTTACCCAGGTAGAGCTGCCCTGGCTTGACAGAAATAGCTCAGGAGCTGCAGGTTAGCTCACCCAATGAGTTATATGAGCTTCCCAAGGCCCATGCAGAGGCTTTGCATAAAGGATGAAAGCACAAGGAAAGCTGGACCTGTGGTGCTAAGTGCCTCTGAAAAAGAAACAATCTGCCTGCAGCTCAGAGAAAATGAAAGTGCAAAAGAAGAAACAATTTGCTTAAGGTCACATAGGAGAATCAGAATTTCCATACACGTCATCTGAATCCCATTCCTGTGGCTCATTCCCTCACTCTGAGCTCTGCCTGCCGCATTGGAAGGCTGCACTGTAACCAGCCTCTCTGGATAACACTATTGGTGCTGGGAAAAGCAGGTCTTCCTGAGTTAAACAGACATCAAACTCACTCTCTGCAAGGAAGAAAAGGTTATGCTGATAGTTCTGAGCAGACAGATCTGTGGAAGAAAAGGTTATCCTGATAGCTCTTCTGAGCAACTGGATCTGTGGAGAAAGGTTACCCACATGTGTATCAAAGACTGCTCAAAGGGCAGGGCCACTAGTATCTCACCGGGCATTTCTTTGCTATTTATTGGATTGCCTGACTGCCCAAGAAAAAACCTTGCGCGGAAATAAAATAAATGGCATTTATGGTTCATCCACGCTAATCTAAAAGGATGAAGCCTGCTCACATTGGTCAGTTAAGCATCCACTGATTTTCTCAATCATGGAACAAGTGCTAGCACATCAGTAATTAAAAAAAAAAACAAAAATCCACCACTTGAAAAAAACAAAAACACCTAAATTTCAATTCTGAAAGGAAACAAACTTTTCCAACACTGGTTCTGAGCACGTACTATTTTCCCTAGGACCTCTCTCTCCTCAACTTACTCATAAATCTTCTCCATGGAAAATCAGGCATACCAGCTACCAGGCATTGCAAAATAAAAATCACTAAAAGCAAAAAAAAAAAATATCACTATAAAAAGTGACTTCAAGAACCACATGGCAGCTAAGGATAAAACAAGTACGACTTATAACAACCAAGGAAATACAGTTGATTCAAATGAGATTTGGTTCCTAGTATTTTGGACAGACTTTGACATGTACAAGAAAGGAGATACCGTTAAAAAATGGTTTTCTGAGTCGTCCACATTTTGCTATTAATTCAAACAAACAGGAAAACAAATCTCTCATTGAAGACAGATTCCACATTTCAAGTCTGCAGCCCTTAGCCCTTCTTCTTGCAGTAACTTCAGCTAATGATACCACATTTGCTCAATACACTCGGTTTTTATTAAATGATGCTCAGCACAGAGTCCAAGGCTCTACCCATGACGCAATTCTAAAATTTCTTTCTTTGAAAAGAGTAATGACTGAAAATAGATGAAGGGTTGTTTATCTGGTTCAATTTTAAAAACAACTCAAAGTAGATATTTTCATTCCTATCCATCATCTCCTGTATTAGTCACTGAGATTAGTGCAGATGAAGCATAGCCTCAAGCCCACCTTTGTAGCTTATTATTCACAGGAGTGATCCTATTTATCTGAAAATAATTTTTTAACTTTTCATAAGATAAGAGTAAGAAACTGGTCTAGTTGTATCTAATGATTTTTCACTCTCCAAATTACAAGATAAGATTCCGCAAATCAATTCTATCAAGCAGATGGTGGGGGAGTATTCTATAACACCACACAAGTCTTGGTACGATCCTGATTTTCATGTGTAAAATATTCCACACAGAGGGGTTCTCTAGATACTTTAAAAAAATATATAGATATATGCATGTATGTATGAAGATTTTGCTTTCTAGCAAGAATATGGTTAGAATATTCTACTGCAATTGCAGATACACACATTTGGAAAGTTGAGATAAGGGGTTGCCTGGGCCCCTGAGCCAGAGGACCACAAGCGCAGGAACAGTGACTTCCAATTGTTGGACATTGCAATTGTAAGGGATCAGCTGTATTAGCTGGATGTTCTCAGGTGCTTGGGGCCTGATGGAATTCATCCCAGAGTACTGAGGAGCTAGTGAAGTTATGGCAGGACCTCTCTTGATCAGGTACCAAAAGTCTTGGGGGTCTAGGGAGGTCTGCTGCTGACTGAAGCTGGCCAATGTTACTCTAGGCTACAAGGTGTCAGGAAAGACCCAAAGAAGTACAGACTTGTTAGTTTCCATACATGGAAAAATCATGGAGAAGATTCTGCTGGGTACTGTTGAAAAGCATTTGAAGGATAATGCAATCATCAGTCACAGTTAACATGAGTTCACAAATTAAAGTTTGGTTTAACTCATTAGACACCCTTCTATGATAAGGTCACCTGCCCAGATGAAGGGAAGATTCTGGATTCTAGGGAGGCTTTTGATACTGCCCCTCACAGCATCTTTCTGGAAAAGCTGTCCAGCTGTGGGATGAGCAGGTGTGCTGGGTGAAGAACTGGCTGAAGGGCAGAGCTCAGAGGGCTGTACAGACCTGGGCTCCACCTGGCTGGCCACTGGTCACCTGGGGCTGCTGGCTGGCAGCAGCTCAGTCTGAGTCAGGAGAGTGTGCCCTGGCAGCCAGGAGGGCAAACTGCACCCTGGGGTGCCTCAAACAGCATCATCAGCCAGTCAGGAAAGGTGATTGTCACAGTGAATTCAGCGTTGGTGCAGCCTCACCTTGAATACTTGGGCAGTTCTGGGCCCCACAATTTAGGAAGGATGTGAAGGATGGATGTACATCCAGAGGACAGCAATAAAATCAGTGAAAGGACCAGAGGGAAATGTCCTGTGAGGAGCACCTGAGGGCCTTGGGTTTGTCTTGTTTGGAGCAAAGGAGGCTGAGGGGTGACCTCACTGCTCTCCACAGCTTCCTAAGGAGGGGAAGGGGAGAGGGAGGTGCCGAGCTCTTCTCCCTGGTATCCAATGATAGGATATATAGAAATGGTTCAAAGCTGTGCCAGGGGAGGTCCAGATGGGAAATATTAGAAAGCACTTCTTTACCAAGAAGGTAGTCAAACTCTGGAACAGGCTTCCCAGAGAGATGGTCAATGCCCACAGCCTGTCAGCATTTAAGAGAGTATTCAGACAATGCCCTTAATAGCAAGCTTCAGCTTGGCCAGCCCTGAATTGCTCAGGCAGTTGGACTAGATGATTGTTGTAGATACCTTCCAACTGAAATAGTCTATTCTAAGATGGCTGCAACACAGGAATATGATTTTATTCACAAAAAAGCATTGATTAGGATCTCTATCCAAGCAAGATGTTGTCTGAGACAATGTATAGTAGAGAGCCAGTTTCATGGCCCTACATCTGCCAAGCTGCATCCCAGTGGCCTCCTGATGTTACAGTGCTGGAAATTATTGCCAAAAACCTGGTGTGATCTCAACAAAGTGTTTCCAATGCTAGCATTACTAGAGGTTCCTAAATAAAATCACGTAGCTATAAAATGAAATAGATAAGGGAAGAGGAGAGGAAGATCTGTACTGTTTTTTCTGTTGAAGGCATCTTACAATGTTATTATTGAAGCTCAGACTCATTTGAAGGTTTCCCTAAATATTTAAGATAGTGATCACATTCCATAACAGACAATTTCAAAGTCACAATAAAACTGTGCTGACACAAAGAAAACACCTTCAAAAACTGACTGGGCATAAGTGACTGGTATCCATGCAGTACACATGCTGTTCTTGCCACACCACACAAAGCCTGTGAGGAGTGCTGCAAACACAACGCAGCAGGGAATGACTCCAGGCAGAGAAATGCCCAGAGGGTGTGCAACTCTTCAGTGCCACACAAGAATACTTTTTGTTAGCATGAAACACGCTGCCTCCTTCCCCTGCTGTGAACCCATAGAGCCATGATCCACTCTTAATTTGGAGAAGTCACATGGCACAAATGTAAGCACAACTGAGAAGGGCAGTCACTGGTTTTAAGACCTCTGGCAGCACTTAGTAAGGTGGTTTGTCCACAGAAGGCTGCCAGAAAGTAAACATATCCTCAATATACGTTCAAGAAAACATACAGGAAAAAGTGCTGCCAACTACTTGGATCAGGAACATACCTTAAAGTCACGAGGCCAACTTTACAAAGGCTCACTGTAGGTTCTGTGGCTCTTCATCTCAGGGTAACTTTAAAAAACCTAAAATATTCCTTTTATAGGTCATTGTGAACCGTTTAGAAATAATGGAGTTTAATATTAATCGCTAAACCTTGACTATCATTTAAGAAGAAAAATAGTCCAATTTCAACCTCCTACACCTTTTCACTGTACCACAAATAGAGGTGTTATTAATTTTCTTTGAGTCAGACATCTCTGAGAGCTCAGTCATATAATGCACTCATATAGAAGATACACCACCTACTTCATCTTGCTCAGCACTGTATACACAGGGAAACAGCTCTGAATTTGAGACCCTCCTACTGGCAGCCCTTCAGTGTCTTCAAATTACAGTCCACACTAGAGATAAGCAGAGAAGAGGAAGGCAAGGACTGACCCTGCAATCAAAACAAAGTTTGCAGTCTGGCATTATGATGAACTCAGAGTTCATAATAACCCACAGAATCCATATGAATGTATATTCACAAGTTTCCCATTTTTAATTGCATAATCAAAACACTTTCTAGTGCTCAATACTTCACCTCATGCCAGAAGGCAGGAGTACTTCACAAAGCAATTTGTGGGATTTTGGAGGGTTTTTTGTGCAGATCAATAAACACTGGTGTTCAGTTACACTTAATTTCAAAAGGTCAGCAAGCCTTTTATATTTTCCAGAAAATCAACTGTTCTTAGGATCTTTATCTTGTTCAAAAAAAATGTACCTCTCTCCATGCCTGTGACAAAACAAGGTTTTAGTAATCCTTGACATTTGGCACTACTCGTGAAAACTACGTCAAAATGACATTTGAACTCCAAGAAACAGCTGACCCTTTAAGCCACAGGATCAGCAAAACTTTTACAAGCTTACAAAGCAATTACGTAAGTAATCTGAAAGGAAGAACCCCCCATACTTGACTCAATGAAGAATAATTAGAATTATATCAATTATAAAAAGAAATATAACTATATCAGATTTTTTCAGTATCATACATGTGAGCTTTAGCTCAATAAACTTTAGGGGTAAGACTGAAACTTTTGTCAGGATGAATGCTCTCTCATGAGACTTGTAAATTCCCCAAAACCTAGAGTAACCTGATGCCAGGTGTAACCATGTAGGGGCAATTCCTATATTACAGAAAGACAGCAAAAAATATCTTCTGAAAATAAACTACAGAATAAAGAAGTTTCTGTCATCATAAACATTAAGTCCCACAGATTAGATTACAAGGATCAGAAAAAAAAAATTAAGTACTTTTAAAAAGCTATGCAAGATCTTCAGTAAAAAGATCAGTATAAGTCAAACTTATCTGATGAGCAGCTAATGCAGGGATGATGGAATGTAGGGCGTACATTTTTGCTTTCTACTGTGATTATGCATGTAAGTAAGAAAAACCTCACAGAAGGTGAGGCATTTTGTATAGCAAACTGGAGGAAAATGTTTTAGGATAATCCATTTGGGGAAGGAGGAGAGAATGAACTCTTTCCTTCTTTTTGTAACATTTTCATTTCATCTGAAGGTCTGAGAAGAAGCCCGTAGTTGCTGTGCCAAGCACTCTGCAATTGTGGATGTGCCTCAGCCTGTAGAACTGGGTTCTTCTACCCTCCATTCACCCTCATTAACATTCCACAATGGTTCATATGAAAAATGCTTGCACTAAAATATGTTATTTGACTAAATGTCTCTGTGTTTACCAGGTAAGAGAAGCTCTCAGCACTGGCAGAGTGGCTCTCAATCAACTCGTGCCTGAATCTCTATCCTAATTACAAGTGCACTTTCTTAAAGTGAGCATGGTTGGAACTCTGCATTTGTATCTCTCAGCTGGTCACACTACTGAAAACAGGACAGACCAATCCCAGATACAAGGGTATTTACCCATGTTTCAAGGCACTGAGAATTTGGACTTTTCCTAATTAGGGATCTGGGGGATCATATTTCAGGTAACAAGTAGAGACCACTTCCATCCTGAACCTGTCAGAACAGTTGTAGTCCATAAGGAAAAGGAGCCCAAGAGCAAAGGTGAGAAGAAAAGACAGTCTCAAGGTTTCAAGGGACAGTCTGTGCAGCAATCTCCTTGAAGGACTTTGGAGCTCACCCACTTAGAACAGTCATTTGTCAGGAGGGAATATTTTACCACCATTTGAGATCAAGGAGGTGAAGGGTGAGGGGGACCACGACTAATGGGCCTAATCCAAACAGCTTCGTAACAAAAGTATTCTTATGGTGCATGGAGAACACCCATCAGGCCTACAGAGGACCTGCAACTAAGCCTGTTCTCATATGTTTTTCAGAACCGGGATTGATTTAAACAAGCATTTTCCTTAAAGCAGGAGCTTAAGCAGTAGAAAAATCAATAGAAGCATTTATCAGGAAAATAAAAAAAATCAGTTCCTTTTGATTCAAAATGAACACCATGGGGAAAACTAGATTCAGAGCACATACTTCTGTTCAAGTAGAATTAGAATTTGTAGCAGAAAGTTGTATAATATAATTGGCTAATTCTTAGCATGTCTTTCAACATCAACCTAAAATCTCCCTACAAGTAAAATGTTATCAAGTTTTATTAGCAGTTCCACATACACACAAAAAAAAAAAACAGTAAACTCAGTGTTAGAGATAACTGTTATTTAGCTGGTCAATAAACAGTAACTACAGCAGTTTCAGCTCTGTTTGGGGATTAATACAACTGATAACTAGAAGTTTACAAGATGGTAAAAATTGATTTTTAACAAACATTTGTATAAAAATAATAGTAACTACATGAGTACATGCATACACCTTGAATACATATACAGCCTTGGAACAACATGCAACTTACAGTGAGAGGAAGTCTTCTGTAGTGTGAACAGACTGGTGAAAAAATGCTGATAACCCCAACTTCTTTTACTCCATTTTTAACTCACTGATACCTCTCACTTTTATAGCCTGACTGCTCTCTCCTTTAGCTCATCTCCATCTTACTAATTATTTCAGTTATGCCTCCTGAAGCAATTGGCCTGAGGTGATTAACAAACCTTCCACACCTGCAGGTTGCAGTGCTGGGCTCATCTCTTCAGCAGGCCTTCCCCAGAGGATCACAGGTGAGCAGGGTTTCTGCTGTTGAGTAGATTCCCCAGGAAAAAAACAGTGGGGAAAAAAAAATGACACTTCAGAAGCTGAAACATGACAGATGTTCCCAGATTTCTATGTAACACTGGCAAATCTTGGAATTCTTTTATCTCTTCTGTCCAGAAGAGTTGCAGAGACAGCACAGGCTAGAAATGACACTGCAAGACAGCAAATAACCCAGCTATTCTCCATCTGGGCACCAGTGGCAAAGTGCCATCAAAAGCAAACAAACCACTTCTTGTCCACAACACAGGAAGGACACTGACCTGTTAGAGGAGAGCCACCAAGTTCAGATCAGAGGATAGAGCACTTTGCCTATCAGGAAAAGCTGAGAGAATTGGGATTGTTCAGCCTGGAGCAGAGAAGGCTTCAGAGTAACCTAATTGCAGCTTTCCAGTCCCTGAAGGGAACTAACAGGAAACATGAGGCACAGTTTCATGTGCCTCACACAAGAGCATGAACTGACAGGACAAGGGGGAATGGGTTCACATTGAGAGTAGGTTTAGATTAGATACCAGGGAAAAAAATATTTACTGTGGGTGTGGTGAAGCACTGGAACAGGTTGCCCAGTGAAGCTGTGGATACCCCATCCCTGGCACTGTTCAAGGTCAGATTGGACGGGGCTATGAACAACCTGGTCTAGATGGAAGTGTCCCCTGCCCATGGCAAGGGGGTTGGAATTTGATGATCTTCAAGCTCCCTTCCAACCCAAACATTCCACAATTCTATGGTTCTATGATTTTTCTATATTTTCTGTGCTGCTTTAGGTGTGTCCACACTGGCACAGAGCAAGTGGCACAAGGCAGTCATAAAAGCCATGCTGTGGTTTTTTGCACATGCCAGAATGGATATCATTAGACATGGATTTGGATACAATAGAGGTTAAAAGCTACAGAACAGTTAGACAAAGAGGTCCTACCAGAACTCAACAACTGGGTAGTACAGTATTTTTCAGCAATTCTCATGAACTCTTTACCATCATTCATCATTTTTCCCAAATTTCTCCAGCCTCCTTTCTTTACATTTATTTCCCAGCAGTCCTGTTCTTTATACTGAGATACATGGAAATGATGGAGAAAGGCACTGCTTTCATATCCAGTAAGTCTAAGACAGACAGACAAAAGGAGTCTGCCCAGATGAATGCTACTCTGCAAGCAGAAATTTCCACTTGACCTGCGAATCATATTGTTACCATGCCTGTATGTCCTTATATTTTCATTCTCCCATGCCAGAACCAGCAGATGGACATTTCCCAGTCTCCCTGAGGACCTCTGACCTCACGTGCCTGCCTGACATGCACCCATAGGATTGCTGTTCAAACTGGGCACAGCAGCAGCAGCAGCCATTTCCACTCAAGAAATACAGCACAATGCAGAGTTCAGTGATTAATGAATTTACTACTGCAGAGTGCAAGAGACCAGTAAGTTCCTTCCCTCCTCCTGAAGTGTAGTCCCTCAGCTCCCACCTCCCAATAGCATCTATGTTGGTCCAGTCAGTCACAGTCGCTCTGTTTTGCCCAACTAATTTTGATTGTGCAATAGTTTCAGCAGGAAAGTAGCCTCTTTATATCACAGGAGTCCACAACCTGGCACTTTTGTTCTGTCTTGGGAGACACAGGTTTGATTCCTCCATCTGCAGAAGGAATTAAAGTTAGGAGTAAGATCTCACTATAAGATCATCCCATAAACACAAGAAGAGGACATTGGCCTCATCACTTTGGTTAAACAAAGAGAGAGGACCAGTCCCTGCTGCTTTTTTGTTTTGTGAGGTGGAGAAGAGCAAAAAAGGGGACACACTGATGCCTGACCTCAGGGCATTGAGACACTGAAAACCCCTGGAGATCTACCTGAAGGGACCCAAGACTGTATTTTAAGGAAAGCAGTGTAAAGAACAAAACGAATAGTCCAGTATGTTCCTCATATCCTATAATCACTGCCAGCACCTGGATGTTGATGGCTTCATTCTCAGGACCATTGCCTTGAGACTAGAAATGATGAAATTACATCAGTAGAACTAGAGAGACTGCTCTCCCTCAGGATTTTCCCCATAATTCAACATCTCTCTCCTGTAATGCTGCAAAAATATAATGGGCTTTTTCACCTGCACAGAGAAATGAGTTGACTCAATACAAATAGTACTCTGACATTTGCAGGGCAGGATCATGCCATGTTTTGCTGAATTTTGATAGGTCTTTTCATGCACTACTCTTGAGTGAACCTGGTAATCAAACAGATGGAACAAAATGAGCACTTACTGACTAAACCACTGCTGGCCCCTCAGCAACCCAACTGTGTTCACATGGCACAAAAAAACAGCACAACAGTAATTCCCTCCTGTTCCCCTCAATAGAAAGACACTTGGAGCATTTTCCAGTATACAGGGGAGAGCACTTAAGAGGTCAAACTCATCCCCAATAGACTGCTGCCAGTGCCACAGCAGCACTGGCAGCTGATTCTGAATATTTATCTGAGAACAGAATGTGGTACTGCTCTCTTCTTCTATTTAATTTGCAGCATTTATGGTACACAGAAGGGAAAAATAAGGGTTTTTTTTTGCAATAACAATCCCCAGCATCCAGCTACGCACTCCAAAGATAAATATAGGTCCAAACTTTTTCCCCAACTTCAAATAAACTCCTAAATGGACCATTAATTGAATGTCACTTCTATGCAAAAATTAGGAAAAGATGTCCCCAAAGACACCAAGCACATATCCCCATAAGATGGTTCACTCATATTTAAGGGTCCAAAAACACAAATCAATTTTACTGAATACATGGCAAATTATTCACAGCATCAGAATTAAAATAATTAACATTATAATGGATTTCTTCAAAAGGGAACTAGTATAATAATTACACAAGGCATTATAAAACAAAGCCAACAACAAATTTCAGAAGTTATTTTATGGAAATACTGTAGCTGTAGCATTCTGACAATTCCATTGTAAGCTGAATTGTCCACTTCTGATACTATGAATAATTGCATACCCATTTATTTCTAATAACCTATTATTTATGTGCAATTTCTTTTGTCCTTCTAAATACTATGAACCCATTTAGAGAAACCACCTACATGACAACTTACCAATTATCCTTATAAAATATTGCATTGCTTTGGATTAGCTACATATATAATTAAATGCCAACCAACTGTTGAATTCATTTATGTTAGCAAAAGTCTGTGAACCCCAGCAATACAACATTGCATTTAATTCTAAACAACCATTTCTAAAAGAAGGTGATTTATATATAATCACCCTAGAACACAATAAAATTGCACTCAGTTTGGCATTAAAAGATTAGTGATTGCAGGTATCAATATTTAATGTGCAAATAACAAGGGCCAGTTTCCAGACAATCTCCAAACAAATTCATTCACTGCTTCACTCTTCCAGTGCACCAATATTGCAGCCACTCTCCCACGTTCACCCATGAGCAGCCCCATGATGCAGCATTTATTCACCCAGATCACCTCAGGTGACACTGATGTTTCACAAATTGGCTTACAGTTGACAAGTTGGATTGCTCACACCTATTGCATCCATGCTGTGGGACTCTGCTTTCCTCTGGGTCACGGTGCTGACCATCAGTGTCGCTCAGAGGAGCTGGCCCTTGATGATGTGTAACCATCAATCAGAGCTGCAGTAATCATGACTCCCAGAGCAGAGCTGACTCCTGCCTGGCTAGTTTGTTCATGTCTATGTGCAAACCACCCAGCAAACATTCAATGTGTTTCTTTTCAAGCTCCTTTTGTCTCTTTAAGCTCTTTGTAGCATCTCGGTAGCTCCTGTGCCCAAGACACTATGCCTGGCACTGCCTCAGGGGACAGCAGGGCAGCTGTGGGATGCTGTGGGACCTGCCAGGGAAGTGATATGCTGCCACAAGTGGGTTACAGAGGGAGCAAGCAGGATTCAGTCCTGGAAGCCTCCACACCTTCCGAAAGACTGCAGCATAGCTGTACCTGAGCTATGGATTGTCTCTTCCTCAGTGATTTAATGCTGGACTTTGAACAGCTTTCCTTCTGAAGCAAACTCAGGCTACTTCTGTTATTGTTATTCTGGATGGTCTGCCATGCCAGCAAACAGCTTTATATTTACGGCAGTTAACAATGATACTTATTCTACTCATTATATAGTCATCTTTCTATATTCATGTATTTTTCTTCTCTTTTGGTGCCCTTGTGTTTCCAGCAAACCCAAGCTTTGTGGACAAAGCACTTGTATGGTCTTCAAATAGTATTCAATAGTATTCAATACATGGACAGTGAAAAACAACACAAGAGAGACCTGGAGGGCCTGACCAGAAACTGTCCTGAAATTGTGAAATCACCCATGTAGGTCTCTTGTGCTCCAGACTGCTGAGTTAAAATGGCAACAGTGAGGACACAGGGGCTGGGGAGGCATAAAATGGCCTGCAAAAGCAATTACGTGCCACAGAGACATTTGGACTTGGTAAGAACAGAAAATTGTTTACAGCCCTGTTTACTCCTGACCATGAATACTGTGCTTTGTGTACAACAAGGACCTGGGCAAACCCTGGTACTCTGACACATTTGTTGCCCTGCTGAGACTCTGGAGGGCACAGACACTTCCCAATGGCACCATTACGCAGGTGGCTTTCCTGAGGCTTTCAGCTCCAAATTATGATCTCCAGCCATATGGGGAACATACTCATCAAACACATACAGCCTTCAGAGCTGATCTCCCTCTGTACCCTCTTGTTTTTATGAGGTCCTGTTCCCCTACATGCCCCCCACACCATGTTTTTTCTCTCTCTGACAAGAACAGAGTCAGGTTTTACTGCTAGAAAAACCCTTAAGAGTTTGGGATTCAGACAGAACGGGGAACCCTCCGTGCTTTTCACCACCAAGTGACCGTTGCTCACCCCAAGCAGGCTGGCACCCTCAGTCACCAGGAGGAGAACAGACTCCCAGCTGTGCTTGCCCCAGCTCCAAGAGCTAAGCTGCATTTTTTCTCCAGTTGTTTGGAGAACAACTCCTCTCACCTTTAAAGCCAGCCACATAGCACCAGACAGCACAAGAGAGAAAGCTCCTGCAGCAGGAGAGCCCCAAGGTAGTGGGCTGTGGCAGCCATGGAGTTTTCCCACTGCTCCCAAGGCAAGGGGAGAGGGGGTTTCCCACTGCAGCCTCCTCTCAGCATGGTGAGGGCCTTGGGTTCACACCTGGCATGACACCACCAGGTGTAACCCACCTGGTTTTGCAGGGATGGAGGTGCATGGAAGCCCAGCCTCCACGAGGCCTCACCACATCTGCAGAAGTTCTTCCAATAGCTGTCTGTGAGAAATAAAGGAGAAAAACAGAAGATTACAAGTGTTCTATTTTTGGCTGTTTGTTGACTTTTTGAGTTTTTTACATTTATTAGGATGTATGTCTAATGCCTAAGATTAGTACTTCATTTTTTCCTCTGAATATAAATACATTGCCTACGGATATATCAGAAATACACAATAATGCAACTATGAATTATTTACCTGCTGGGGCAATGTTAATGAGCAATGAAAATGGCTTCACTGGCTTGTAAAATATAAAAGAGCAGGGAATTCACTGGAGACCCCACAAGCATATGTCAATAAACTTAAATTATTCACAAGCCTCCCAAGATACCAGCTTCCCAGCCCCCTTTCATTTCCTGACTCTTCCTGACTGCCTCACGTTTTAAGCAAAGTCAAAGACTAATTTTCTATCTTCCTCAAGCCCATAAATTTTTTGCAGAAGCCAAATAATCATATGAAAAACATTCAGCTCAGATACAAACTGAATATTTTATTGGCTAATACTTCATATATCTAATAGATATGCACTGCAAAGTGCAATAGCAATACAGGACAATTGCATCTAAGACCATAAACGTCCGAATGTAAATGACATTTCACCAGAGTGCTCTAGCAATGCTCTCAGACACAGAACTGGTACAGTGTGCTCATTCAGAATGTTGCTCTTCTTTGTTTCTCTCCTCTACATCAATCCTCACAATATTAGCATCTGTAACAATCACTAACAACTCTCATTTTGACACTTCTGGTGTACACTGCCAAGATGTGCAGGGTGTTAAAAGTAAAACAGAAGGTGCTAATCCCCACTAAAGGTCCTTCAGCCAAAATTCAGATCAATGTTTGCACTTTAACAAAAAAAAAAACCCAACACATTAGAATTGAGGTCCAGGCATCTGTTGTCATAAAAAGATTGTGATTGTTGTATTTCATGTCCCTCTTCATTATAAATCCATTTGGCACCATTTATAACAGCCTAGCCTCAGAAAAAATTATTTGATGTTCCTGTAGATATCATATGTGCCCTGTGCTTTTACACCACTTCTATTGTAATTCAACATTAATTATCTTTCCAATTAATGTACTGCATAATGCTGCAATATTAAATGCTCGCATTTTGCAAATGAGAAAATTGAGCTCAGCTCTGTCTGCTTTAATCCCATTTTACTATTATAATAATTCAGTACCACAATTATTCTCCTTCTTGGTTGGGTTAGTGACACTCAAACACACACAAAGAAACTATCTTCTGAACAGAAAAGACACATTTATTCTTTTTTTTCCAAGAGAAGACCTCCAATTTCTTTTTCAATACCATTTACATATACTTTCCGGCCTTATGATCATTACTGATTAGCTCACAAGGAAAACTGAGCTGACAGAAGTACTAATAGAACAGCATTTACCAATTATCATAAATGTAGACATCATAAATACCTACAACTGCTGGAAAATGATAAGTGTGAAGCAGATAACAAATACGGAAAGGGGATGTGGTCAAAGAATGGAAAGCACCCTCTTATTTAGAAGCTAAATGATCCAACCTATTCCTTAAATGTTGTGTGTCAAAAATACCATTCAAAGTTTTACTTCTGAGTACCATAATAAAAAAACATAAAAGCTAAAAGACATAGAGTGTAACATACAGAAATGGAAAATACATATACAAAATATCTTCCTGTATTTAAGATGGAAAGAATATATGGTGAGTTTCCACAATGAGGAAATTAATTTTACTGTTTGTTTGGTTTAGCTGCTGTCAATAGCTGCAATCTTTGTGAGCTACTGGATTTGACCTGGTGGATAATGCCACCATCTCAAAGTACCTCAAAGCTCTTTTTCATCCTGAATGTGCCAGAGTGCTTGAGGAAGGTACAATTTCTCCCTTTTCTTCAGTGACATTTGGTCTTTCTTTCTTGTTACCCCACAACATCATTTTTAACAGAATCGAACCTGCAACACATAGAAAGCTCAAAAAAAACCAGCTTACTCTCACACTCACAAATCTTACTTTCATTCTTTAATGCCCATCACTAGCTGGCAATTACTGAGTATGTGAATATGCCCTGGGAAGAAAGTGCAGATCAGACAGAAGAAATTTTAGAACATCACCTACAAAATATTCCCTCAGATAGCTAAACAGCCTCGCTTTAAATAACATTGCTAGTCAAAAGTATTTTTAAAAGTATGTTTAAGAGCAGCCTATTTAGCATCTTGAGACAGGATTTCCTCCTGAAGTGTTTTGGAACACTTCACTGAACTTTAATTGCACAAGCTAGCTGTTACTGATCTATCAGTAATTCAGACAACCTATTTTAACAGGAAGTAGTGCTCCTTCTTCAAGATCATCCTTGACCAAAGCCTTTTGAACTTACTTTTACTAATTGCTTAGCAATGATCTTGACCCACTGCTGCAGCAGCTACAGCTGAGACAAATAGCAGTGGAATGCTGATGCTTTTTTTAGTGCCTACGTAAAGTATATAGGAAACCTCAGATTTATTTAAGATAGCTTTAGTGACCAGAAACTTTGTTATTAATCCATTTCATTCTGATATGGCTTGATTTTGTGATTTCTGTTTAGCTCTTCCATCCTCACCAGTACCTCACTTTTGGTTTACTTATTTTAAATTACCATTTTTACAATACATTATTACAGGAAAACCTCTCTTCCTACCATGTGAGTGCCAGTCTTCAGGACACTGGCATCTTAGCTAGTCTGCCCAAAGGACCAACAGCTGGAGGGTTTTGCACCATCAGTGAGCTGTGCACCAGTGTCACTGCTGCAATAAACACTGCTAGAACATGGGAAAAAAAGCAAAGGGTAATATATTAAGAAAGAGAGAAAAATGAGATTTTGTGGAGACCTCAATACAAAATGACAAGTTGTTCCTAACTATGCACTGAAGTTAAGCTGTCTTAATCATTCCCCCTGTCACTGGCAGGTTTTTAGAAGGGGATTCTTGTTAGCATTGAATGGCTGGGAGTTTGTTGTGTTTACCATCAGGTAACAAAGTGTGCAGCAGATGCTCTCACAGAGATCATTTGTGTCAACACCTCAAGTATCCATCACTTGAGTTTTCACTCTGGCCAAGACACATGTACCACAAGCAATTATTTATCAGACAGAAGCTGAAAAACTACGAGAAAGACTGAAACCTTCTCTACCGGCTAAATTAGCAATTGTGTGCCCATTATCCACGTATTCTTTCTCTGAGCACTTTTTCCCTCAGATTCCTTTTCTTCAGGGATAAAGAAATGTCACTGGTTAGAAAAGCAACCAGCTGCAAAAGACTGGTGCTTAACCAGCCTCTCAAGGGAAAACTGCAGCCTAAAAAGACACCCTTTTATGAGGCCATTCAGTGTTAAACCACCTTGTGCACATTAGTCTTCTGGCTCCACCAAAGCACAATCATTCTGTTCTGGACAGCAACAGCACAAAGCTGTCAGACAGACATCCAGGGAAAGTCCGCACCCTGGCTCTGAGATCCTATGTACTACTCTTAAGCATAAAGTAACCCAAACAAAACCAGATAAAGATAGGTAACCCAGACAAAGACTCCACTTCCAGCGATCTCAAACTATCAAAGGAAAGAAAAACAACATTTCTGAAAGGGAGAGAAAATTTTCACCACTGAGTTCCTTTACTTTTTTCTTAAGTTGATCAGCACACAGAAAGGAGCAAAATGCAACTACAAGACTTTCTGAAACTTAATTTTACACTATGAACCTAGAAATTAAAATTATATATGAATCCTATGAACTTAGAAATTAATAATCAAAATTACACTCCATGATTGCTTTAAAACACCTCTTGGAAAATCACTTCCAACCTACTGAATATATTTCCAATTACTTCAGCAGGTTTAATTGCTGCATATATATTCCACATAAGATTCTACCAGAAACAGGAAATCAGTGTTAAAAAGATAAGAGACCACAGTTCTACAGGATAAGAGTGACCTTCAATGATACTAATTGCACAAGCAAGGACTGCTTGTGTAAATTAAGCCAGCAGAAACAAGTTTGCAAATTGCATGGATATTCAAAATTTTAAACTGAGTGTTGTCCTGGTTTCTCTTTTATTTCATAGAAGTGCATGAAAAGCAGCAGCCTGAATATTAGTGGGGTTTTTTTTTGCAAAGGATGTTCAGGCCTTGCAATACACATCATATTTAAACTCCACTCCCAGCTTAGCTATCTGTATCTAAGCAGAGCGTGAATTTGGCCACCAATTTCTGGTTCTGAGCTTCAGTGAAAACATTCTTCCAGTCTCCAAAAACACCTTGAATATAAAGAAGAGGAAATTAATACTCTCGACTCTAACTGCCAAAGAGTATCATTTAAAATAAAAGACTAACTTTTCTCTCTTATCATATTTCAGAATTATTTTTTTTCCTGTAAGAAAAATAATCTGACAGAAGAATACACACATTTGCTTTATGTTTGGTGTCTTCAATAGAATGTGAACATAAAGCCACCAGGGGAAGTTACTGATCTGCCTTCATAGGTCTGGCATATACCTTGTACAGCTGCACAAGACTAGAAAAGACCAGCAGCTGTGACACCAACCCAGAAAGCTCAAAAGTGTGGCTTTTGACTGCAAGAGCTTTGTTTGTTGCAACAAGACTGCTCTAAGCTGCAGTCAACCTTTAATCTAGATTTTGGAGAGCCCAGTTGGAGGTTGTCTAAGGTTCTAGCCTGATCCATGGCTAAAAACACAGATCAATCTGTGGAGCATCTGGATTCTGTGAGTTGACTGTGGTCCACAGGCAATCCTGAGGGTTATTCAGAAAACCCAAGAAGAAAGATCTGTGGAGTCACTCCGTCCACAGGCTATACATAGAAGCCAAGATAAAACTCTTCTTTGTTTTAGTTGGTGCTTAGTGCATACCACAACGGAGGGTGCAGTACTCATAGGACACTTTTGCTAATCATATTATACAGGGCTGTATTGAATGGTACTTCCCCTTGGGGTGAAATCATTTGAGATTCCTGAAGCACAATCATGGTGCTTCTTAAACAACACCCAGCCTTGAAAATTATACATAAATATTAACCATCTATTGATCCAAATTCCTGTCTGCCCAAGACAAGGAGCTACCAGGCACCACTCTGGCAAAAGACAAACAAATTTAACGTTATGGAAAAGAATCAAGACAACAGCACCATGAGTCTCCTGAGCTTTAACACTCACTGGCTGGAAAGTGTGTATTCCTGCAATGGCCTGGATCTGCCCAGCTGTTGGTGAGAACCCAAAGAATGCAGCTATCTGCTTTACACTGGCAGTCAGGTTTTCAAAGCAGTACAGTGAAAACAAGATGTGCAGTATGCTTCCTCTAAAGTAGGGAGTTACCCACTTGGGATGTGCACTGGGATTTGTACTCCATTGGGATTCCATGCACTGTTTTCTGTGTTGCATTTCTGGTTTCTGGAGCTCTGCTTCTGTATAGCGGGACTCAACTTGTCGCTAAAATCAACTTGATTTTGCTCTTTCAGAAACCTGTGCCATTTCCTCTTAATTTCAGCAGATTTTAAGGAATGGGTTCAGATGTGTTTTGGCTGTCAGTAAACAGCATCTGCTTTACCCCTTTCAGGTCTTCATACATTATGATCACAGTATTCTTATCTTCAGTGTGTTTGTTCCAGGTGACTGCAGAATCAAAACAGGATCCCCAGCTGACTGTAAAGAAGAGAAGAAAGCATTGGTCTGACTTTTCTTTCTAACTGGGTACTTTTTTTCTATACAACTGAGGAATTGCCTTCTGTTGCCTGTTGGTTACATAGATACAGACAAAAAGAACAGTGTGTCTTTTCCACAGTACTGTCTGTACTAGAGAATGACAGAGGCTTCCTCTGAACTTTTGTAGGTAAACAGTTCCCACACATAAGCATGAATCTCACGATGTGCTTCCCTTCTGTGACTATACTGTCATGTAAACATCTTTTAACAGACAAAGTCTGACGTCAGCCTAAATCTGAAGTAGGGGTTGCTAGTGAGGTGTTTTGGCTTAATGTGGAGAAACAGTAAAGAAACAAAGTGCCATTTCACTAAAACTATGAACCTGCAGCATTTTCTCCAACACTAAGCGGCAGATTGTTGACCCAATGCCGTTGTCCAGCTGTCATGCAATTCCCTCACCCTTTGCTGGAAGAGCAAATACCCAGAAGCAAAGCATCTTTTGGACATTCTCCCCTTCTGGCATTCAGCTGCCTCCTTAATCATGATGTACGGCCATCAGGAAATGAATTATGGCACAGCTGTTTTCCCACGGGCCCCATTCAGTTGTTTTTAAAATATTTTTTTTTCTTTTGCTTTTTTAGCTACAATCAGTATCTGTAAAAATGCAGATCTGTCATGAATCCTAAAAAGAACTCATCCCTGAAGCTGTAACTGAGGATGCTTGCCACATTGCTATGGAAAAATGAAACAGCTGTATCTTTAGAGTTTCAAAACAACACTACTATCTGGAGAGGGAGAAAGAGGTTTTAGACCATTCATTTATCCTGGCAACCAAAGTCAGAGTATAACCAAACATTTTGCAATCAATAACATACTGGGCGCTATAAAATATTTTATTAATAAAGACATGCAGAATAAAACTATAACATAATCCTAATAAGGACCTAATCACCACTTGAGAGGTTTGTTTATGTCATGAAGCAACTGTAGAAAGAAGTAACTAAAATGACTGGAATATAACATTGAATACTATCCCATAACTACCTGGGACCTGGGAAATAATAAGGAACCATTTGCCAACCTCCTGTCAGGAACAGCTCCATTAGAAAACCACAGCTGTTACAATCATCTCCCATTTTTCAATGATTTTCTTGAAATCTTAAGAGACTGTAATCCTCAGAGAAGCATAAACACTTCTGAAAACACATTATGCACATTAAATATTCTTGCCAGATACGTTTTATTTTTTCTTGCCTCATGCAGAAAAAAATAACAATAATACATGGAAAAAATCTCTACCCCTTAACCAATTATTAATTTCCTCTGTGGTGCATCTTGCAAGCGCTAAGTATCTGCCACTGCTCAGTGACCAAGTACCAGAAACATTGAAGTTTTAACCTCATGACTCTTTGCAAGGAGACAGCCAATGTCCCAGAGACACTGCTGCCACATTCATTCCCATCATGTGCACAGAAGAGAGTTGCATAAAAAAGGAAATTGTGACACTCCAGCAATTTAAGAGCACTGCAACAGCTCTATGTATGTCCTTGCTTACGTCAACTCCAGCACCCCCGAGGCCACTGTAAATTGTAGAGGGTGCTAAGAGAGCCCAAGTAGCATTAAAATCCCACTGTGTCCAAGTTGTTTTTCCTCAGTGCCACCTGCTTGGGTGCAAAAAGAGGATATGGCCCCAGAATTAGTCTTGCACACACCGATATTGTCAGAGAAATGAGGCTTGTTCTTGGAAAAATAAAAAACCACCATGCTTTTTTCCTTGCAAATAGACTTGGGGAAGCAATTATAATTCAGATGCGTTATCAAACTCCTAAGAAATGGAATTTATCTTTTCAGAAATAAATAGAATCAGGAGAGAGAACATGTTTATTACACAGGTGCAGCAATCATTGGTGAGAGTTGCCTATGTGAAAGAGCCCCTAATCAGAAGGCATTCGTCATCCAAAATTATCTTCCTTCCCATCTCAGGAGAAATAGCCTTACTTGCTGCATGACTTCATTTTAATAACTTTTGTGCAGGAGTGCAGAAGAGAGAAAAAAAATCAGTTTTAAATGGTTCGACAATTTCTTTTCACTAACCTGATATTTACCTGGGTCTCCACATTTAATAAAATTAGTTCTGTGCTTACATGAATACTCTGGACAGTTGTAAATATCAAATCATTTAAAATCTAGAATAAGCCATTTCATACCTGCACCAAGAAACCCAGAGAACAAAATAAAACTTGAGAGAGGTTTAAATAAGACGTCAGAGCCTTCTCATTACAAAGCTTAATTTAGCACAATAGTCATCAAATGACAACATCAAAGCACTCAAATGTAACGTTTTCCATTAATGAGAGCCTCAACAGCTTTGTAACTGTGACCTCCCTGACTCACTAATAACTGGAGGCAGAACTGACTCAAACAACGCGCTTAATATTTTTTTAATATATTCATAACATAGTCAGTGATAGAAAATGACAGGAGCTTCCCAGTCTTTTACAGAGAGACACACGGGAAGATTCTGGGTAGAAGGAAGGAAATAGCAAGGAACTCCGCTCATTCTGCTGAGGGAAGTGTCTGCCTCTCTCCGCTGCCCTGGGTCAAGGGCGGAGTCACCGACCCAGCGCCACTGCCAGCGCGTCCTCAGCTGTGCCTGTAGCCGTGTCCATGAAGCATGTGCCAGAACAGGTGCTGGAAGAGCTGTTCCCCCACACATCTGCATTCCCCCCTCCCCTTACCCTTTGGAAGGCACCTTGCAGAAAAGCCTCCCCGTACTGCATCCCATTCCAGCGTGAGCCTGTGGCCAGTTCCTGGAGCCAGCTTCCCCCAAGGCTCCCATTTGCCCCACAGCTGCTCTGCCGACTGCTGGCAGGACAGAGCAAGGGGACAGCGTGTTCACCGTGACCCACGGCACCCTCCCCGTGTCCTTGCGGGGAAGGGCTTGGAAGGCTTCCCACGGGCCCCCCGCGACGGAGCTGTGGAGCTGCCACTGCCTCCTGTGGTGAGTCCCATGTGAATCCAGCTGCCAGATGCACTAACATGGAAAACAGCGCAAACAGCCCACGCTTTTGGTGGAAAGGTATTCCCAGAAAGGAATGAATTCCACCCTACCTTACATAAAGGGCTTCAGATGCTTGGGTGGAAGCAGCTGATACATGTAATTTATACAGTAATGTATATATAACACATACACATTATACCATGTCCTATAATACATTTATCACTTACATACCACCTAATATCATGTTTTTATATAAGAGATTGTATGATGGATACCATTTACATCACTCTCCCATTTACATACAAATCCATGCTCACATCTGCCAAGATACGCACAAAAGCAAATTTCATTTTAACAAAAAGCTATAATTGATAAACCTAAAACTCCCAATCTCTACATTCCCTACCAGCTTCTCAACTGCATGAGCCATCCCTGGGAACTACTGATTCCTGAAGATCCAATGTCTTTAATTCCTCCTTCATCAATAGTCCTTTGCATCAGTTTCTCTCCCTACACACACCTGACTTGGGGAAAACCTTCAGCATAGTGAGACCTTGAGAATTTAACCTTTATAATACTTAACAAGTAAAAGGAATGAGGATGATACAGCTTTAAGAAAAAAAGTTTTTGAATGGCCTCGATGCCAGCCCCTTCATCACACATGTTCATGACCATCTAAGCACCACAAATACCAAAGAGTTTGAGTCCAGCATGGAAAACACCCAAGAAGCTGGAAGAGGAATCCAGACATCAGGGCCCCTTGGCTCAAGAGGGAAAGAGACCTGCAGAGATATTTTTATTTCTGCCTGGGGACACTATGGCTTGGTGGGTCCAAACATCACATCAAGGGGCAAGAGGGAGCCCAGCCATTTCTCATTTCAGACTGGGGTAGGTAATCTTTCCTTTTCATTTTCCTCTAGTCTTGCCTTTCTTCACCATGATTTGCAAGCTACAGGAAATCAGGGAAATAAATCTATTTAGCATGGCTCTAAAATGTAGAAGTAAATAGCCAAACAGGAAAAAATTACAAAATATTTACCTGCAGATTGAAACCATGCTGCACTGCACAAATGCATCATTTTCTCTCCCTCCTGCTTTCCCATTTGCTCTGTGAAACAGGCTTTTCCACCAGAGTGCCTACCAAGTAATAAGGTGCTACATTCTTCAGCAAGCCATGGGCAGCTGTGTACCTCCATTCCTACTGGCAGAGGTCTTTAGTAAAATATTCCCCTGCTGAGCTACCACAAGCTATCTGACCTTAGCAGTGTGAGATCTCTTTTTTTTTTTATCTACTCATCCTTTGCCCTGAGCAGGAGAGGTTTACTGAGTTACTTAACCTCAGAGACAACCCATATCATGTCTCCACAAACTCTGTGAGAAATAAAAGCCAGTGCCAAGATATGACAAACAACCTCCGTGTAGGGTCCAGCAGTAGTCTGGACTCAAACCCAAAGGGATTATGGGCTCCTTAAAACAAAGATGCTTATTTCATACTTTGTGCCTGCTCCTTCTTTTTTTATTTGGCCTTCCAGTTGTGTTCTGTCTCACAGCTGCTATAAATTCCCCCTAAACACCACAGGCATACTTTTTAATCCCCTAAATACACTACAGTTTCTTTCCAGAACTTGCGAACCAATGCAAATTCTACATCCTAAATGAGACCCTGACCTAGGACTCTCTCTGATTAGAGCTGCAACTGCTATGATGATAATGCAATGAATTCCTTTCCTGGATCCATGTTTTCTCCAACAACCCTAAGCTTCTGCTGCTTGGGTTGATCCTGTTCACTTAAAATCCTCAGAGCAGGAATTACTAAGAAATCCCACTGAGTACAAGCAATACGTGCAAACTCAGCCACCAGGGAAAAGAGAATTGGAAAATTAATCACCCTGTAAGAATGAGCAGCAAAAATATTATATCTAATCCTATAAAAATCCTCTGCCTAGCAGAGGGGGGAGAAAACAGCTTACCAAGAAAATAAAGTCCCTATTAAGGAAAATCTGAAGAGCTTTTATTTTGACAATAAAGTCAGTCTCATAATATAAGTTAAGACCAATATGAATAATAGAAGACAATGAAAATGAAAGGAGTAAGATGAATGTGTATTTACAAATAGACCATGTGAATCTGCTTGTAGATAGGGCTAGGAACTTTTAGATAGGGAAGTAACAGAAGAAACTCTTAGTTCTAGGAAATGTTACTATCGACACAGATGACGTTGCTCATCCAAGGCCACATTGAATTCCTGATCCTAGAGAAAAAGAACAAAGACTTAAGAGAATTATGAATAGGTTTTGCTTTCTTTTATATAATGAAAAGGGGGTGCATATTAGAGGGGGGGATAGAGTAGGAGATTTGGGAAGTCTGTACCTTCCAAGTACCTCAGCCAATGGGGAAAAGGGAGATGCAGAAACTTAGGATAAAAAATGCTGCATCCCCCAACAATTTGAGGGACCCCGTGGGAAATGCCCATAGCCTTTATTCCAATAAAGTTACAAGACTCCTCTCTCTCTTTTTTGGACATAAACCTCTGGTATCATGGATTAATTTTCCTGACACATGGGAGACACACTGATTATTTATTTCAAAGCTGCACAAACCTGAGTGCTCCAATGTATTACACAAATCAAGCACACCAACTATCAATTAACTATTTATACAATTTAGCAAAATAAGGAATTAATGTTCATTGCCTGCAAGTGACATAGTTCTCTTATTAATTAGTCTTCTGTTAGTTGATGATTGTCTTGCTTCTCATGCTAATCAGTCAGCATGCTCAGACTTTCTCTTCTTTTAGGTCAGCTGTTTTCTTGAGTCTATGGCTATGAGTAGGTGGTCACAATCTGCCCCTGCCATAAAACATATTTTACCCAATCAGAGCTGAGTTTGCTTTATCAGTTTCTTCCTTATCTTGGGGGTTCTTCCAGATGTCTTTGTCGCCCATAAATGCTGCATTCTTTGTGTCCACTATCAGTTCTCTATCCTTCTCACCTGGCATTATTAACCTCTCCCTAGTGTTAAAAAGAGTATAATATGGTATTGGCTTTCACATTTATATATTAGTTTCTGCATTGATCATAAGTATTTAGATGCAGTATCATATATAACTTTATTTAGCTGTTTGTCAGTAATCTATCAGTTTAAGTATGTACTGCATACCTTATAAAAATAGTGGGGTTAATACACTATATTATAGGCCTTAGCTAAACATTAGGTGTTAAAATACCTCTATGTAACGAAAAAAATGGTGTAAAGCAATCACTCTCCAAGTGCTAAAATAAATGCGACGAAAACCAGAGCACCGGAGGACAATTAAAAAATACCATGTTAAACTTAAGGAGGACATCCTAAATCCTTATCGAAGGATGTGAAACAGGATGGAGAAATAAGGAGGAATAAAACATATTAGCTTGATACACAGGATGTCATCTGATAAGCCAGAGTGTGAAGAAGCCAAACAGAAGAATTCCTGTAACATCAAAAAGATCACAAGAATGTTTGAATAATGTACGAAATCCATGAATATGCATCTACCTCAGTAACGTAATAGTATAAAGATAACACTGTCGTCTATTGGCCTGCTCTCTGGCTAATCGCCAAAGACACCCCACCGCTGGCCATTTTGTCCCTTCTTTTATCCCCTTATTAATCTTTTTTAAAAATTCTGAAGCGTAAACTTCGTTTTTCACACTAGGTCTGAGGTACCGAAGCATATCGGGCCCAAGGCAATTCTACTGACAACTCATTTGTATTTCTACCATCAGGCCCTCACTTGGCCTTTTACCCGCTATGTGCCTCACGGATTAATCTCCTTTCTAGCTGACTATGCCGGCTATATAGCAA
The DNA here is from genome assembly GCA_013397245.1 of Thryothorus ludovicianus. Taxonomy (NCBI): domain Eukaryota; kingdom Metazoa; phylum Chordata; class Aves; order Passeriformes; family Certhiidae; genus Thryothorus; species Thryothorus ludovicianus. The sequence goes on from VZTB01000666.1 coordinate 164,290, forward strand.
AGCCCGCCATTTCTCGGTTTTATACAGGTGCCATTGCGCAGCGCTCGCCGCGGGCCCCGCGGTCGTGACGGGGCGCTGAGGCCGAGGGGCGGCGGCGCCTGCGCGGCGCTGCGGGCGGCNGGTTCTGTCAGGAAATGGTGCCGCGTGGGGTCAGGAGCAAGGCTTGGGCCAGTCCAGGCGCACGGGAGCGGCTCCCCTAGGATATGGATCCGAAGAACGAGTTGGTGTAGTTTCACAAAGACAAGCCAGCCAGCAATCCTTCGGGGGGCGGCAGGGGACTATACCAGGAACAAAGAGGAATCCTGCGCGGTTTTATGGTAACAGCACCGGGCCAGATAAGGATTTAACAGGGAGACAGGCTGTCCGCAAGTGAGGCAGGAATTGATCAGCCCCTCACCTGGCGCTGAGCCTTTGAGGGGATGCCCGGCTGTGTCTGGGTCTCGCAGCCTTTGCGATTTGACATTTCCCAGGCTGGGGACAGACCCGGCTGGCAGGAGGCAGCCAGCGTCACCTCCTGGATTATTTAGCTTCAGTTCCTGAGCTCTCTTAGGCTTACAAGTCCGTGCCCAGGTAACAGAGCGCCTGTTATAATAAGCAAATAATAAGCGAAGCACAGTTTGGTTATTACAAGGTTTGCTCTGCCTCGCAGCAGCCTTACTTTGCAGGCAGGGCTCTGCAGGGTGCGGCAGTGGTTGGACGGATCTGTGTCCCTGCGGGAGAAGAGCCTGTCCTGCCCGCAGCGTCAGGGCGAGCCAAAAGGCAGCTGCTGCTTTGGCTTCGAGGGCAAGAGTCCACCCATTTCAGCAGTGGTGTGGTCTTCATGCAAAGTGCAAGCTGAGCTTCGCCTACACATCAGTTTGCATTTGTTTTCCAAGACCCAGATGATGTCAGGCTGTTAAATTTCAGCCCTCTTTGCATTTTTATTATAAAATACATAGAAGAAAAACATGGAGATGTTTGCAGCCTGTTGTAACTCAGTGCTGGGCATTCATCTTTGGGTTTTCTTCTCCTCTTTTTCAGTTCTAGGTCCTAGTTCTTACATGCATTTGTGTATTTCCTTCAATTGCAGTTCTGTAAGGTGCAGTGAGCTAATGTAACAGCTCAGTGAACTCAGAGTGAGGCTTTTACTTGCTTTGTGTTAGTGCTAGAATGGTTAGCATCCTTTTACAAGCTGCTGTAAATAATTAAAATAGCATAAACCTGTTGTGATTTTCTGTTGGATTGTCAGAGCTTCCTATGGAATGATTCAGTGAACATCTAAATCTGCACAAGGAAACAAAGAGTATTCCCTGATTTTATTTGCATGTCATTCTTTGAGAGGCATGCAGCTTCCTGTGAATCTGCAGCTTGGTCTTGGTTATCACAATTGTGAGGGAGCTCAGAAAACACTGTGATGCATATATGAGTAACCTGAATACAGTCTCTGAAGTGATTTTTTAAAAATAAATTCCTATCACATTATTTAATGGTGGTTGTAACTAAAGAGCTCAAATTTTGATAAAACAAATATAGTTAGAAAAATAGTGCATTTAATTATTCATCTTAATATATGCTGGGAAAGTAACTGTGATTTATCTGTCTTGTCAGATTTCAGATACACAATGCAGAAGAAGTTTCCATCAATTCTAGAAGGTGAGTTTGTAGTCGCTTACTACAGAAGGATGGCTGAAGCTTCTGTTGCATCTTAATACATAAAACCAATCTTAGGATGGCTTAAAACTTTTCCCAGCAGACACTGCAGAAGTTTTTATTGTTGTCTGCAGAAATTTTTATTATGTCCCCATGGCTGGAGTGTCAGACTTTTGGAGAGAGACCTCAGAGGTGGAGAGTTATACTCTGAATAAAACTAACCACACGGGGGCTGCTCATTAGATATGTCTAACTTAGAGCTGACATGGATTTTTCTATTTTTCAGTTTATTACAAATCCAACGAGTGGTCTGGAATTCATGGCATAAGGGAGAATGACCAGATGACGTGGTTAAGTGGCAAGAACTGAAGTAAGAAAGATGTGTGATTAAATAAAAAACTATTTAAGAATAATTATTTTTAAAATGTCCACATCAAAACGTCCAGTTCATCGTCTTGATTTCTTGCCTTTGTACTTGTTTTTCAGTCCTCTGTGCCTGAACTGTTTCTTCCTTTTGATGATGCTTTTCACATCCCTGTTGTGAAGCCACTTGTCACGCTCTATTTCCCACTGGATCTGTTTGACATCTGTAGGAGAAAAAGTGAGAAATAAGGAGCTGATGGATACCTCTGACTATGATGTGGCATACAGATGAATCATGTAAAAGTTAAAACATGACTACTGTATTTATAAAAGTTAATAAAATGCAAACTGCCTTTTTTTTGAGATAGCTGTGGGTTTTTTCATTTCACAAAACAAACCCTACCATCTCAGAGTTTTAGACATTGCTTTGTATTTTACTAATGCTAGACATATTTGCATTAGGAGTACTGTTTGACTGCTCCTAATGTTTTTCAAATGACACCAGCAAGACTTGTAAAAGCTTTATTCAACCAGCATATACACATGTAATTCATTAGAATTATTTTGGGAAAACTACTTTCTGCTTCACCAATACTGCAAGGAGGCAGTCCACTTGGTCGGTAAAGACAGCAATACCGTATGCCTTCCCTTCCCAAGGAATCAAGGACACTTTACCTGAGCAGAATTCACACAAATGCTTGGCAAAGAGCATCCTGCCAGTCCCTATTTACAGGGCCAATGACAGCCTCTCCCTCTTTTCTGAAGCTTTACTCACTCCACTACTCCCAGTTAATATTTAGCACTGACCATCCCTTGTCACTGGAGAAAACTGTCACATCTTACTGGTGTTGAGCTACTGTCCCTGCCGTGTGGTTTCTGACCCTGTATTCCAGTTCCTGTTAAAGGTTGTTCATCTTTTCACGTGCAGAACCTGAAGGGAAAGAAGTGAATTCCAGCATTCCAACTGCCTGCTACTGGCAGCATGTACTTACTGGCATTATCTCTGTTGGCCATGGCGTTCATTCCGATATTGTCAAACTTAGACCCGGCATTTTCATCCAGCAGATAGCCAAACTTAAAAGAGAGAAATTTTAGTACTCTGTGACAAAGGAACAGGTAAAGTGCTCAATCACTTTTTGTTAAGCACTGATCAAACTCACCTCTTCTGCAGATGCCAGTATACCAGCATCCTGGAGTTTTCTCTTCTTTCCTCGGTTTGATCCTTCAAACAAATAGTAGTATTATTATTATGAGACACAACTTCAAGTTCCCAAAGGCACTAAACTGAAGTTTTACCATGTTTTAAATTTTTAGAACTTTTTTCTTAATGAAAGTTCAACAATTAGCTATGTTGGAAATCTTTGTTACCCACTTCTCCTAAAAGTAAAGAAAAAAAAAAGAGGTTTCCAGCCAAGAATTAAACAGCACAAATCTGTGCATCAGGTGTAACAGATGCACAAACCACCAGTACAACTCCATCCTTCCTCAAAATTCCTCCAGCTCTCATCTCTGCAACAGCAAATTGTTACACTGAATTATGCTGGTTGGGGGACAACCTCCTTTTCATTTATGGTTTATTCAAATCTGAACCTAGATCCAAAATGAGGTAATCTACTGTAGTAAATCCATCTATTCCAGAGGGTTTTGGACTATTTTATTTGTATTAAGCTTTCATGCCAGTGTTTTCTTACCTTCCAGTGATCCCGCAAAATTAATATCTTTCTTTTTCTTGCCCTTTTTACTGACAGATTTCAGTTGCTTGTCACTGTTTGAGTCTGACAGGAAAAAAAAACCCAAATACATCAGTCTCCAATTATCACACCTTGTACATGTATTTAAAGTGCAGCAGAGACTAAAATTCCTTTTTAGGCATATTTGTCATAATGGTCCAAGCCTTTAAAAGGCAGTGCACACAAGCAAATCTAGTCTTTCCTCAAGCTGGACAATTAAAAATTGGTCTGTGGTGTGCTGTTCTTTATGTTGTTTCCACAGCACCAGAAGGGAATGATACTACAATCCATGAAATACAAAAGCTAAAAGCAGGCATTAGGTAAACCTCAAATGTCCATGTGGTGAGTTTGGTGAAAAAATAATCTCATAAAGATTGTGTTAACAACTGTATGAAGAGTTTACCTCCTCTACCCTCAGTCACCTTCCTGTGATCTTTGGTTATTCATTTAAATACTCCATTAATCTCTGCTTTTCCAGCCACATGCACTGTATTCTGTGTAAACTGTGCTTTTCAGGTGGAAAAATAAAAACGTGCAGGTGTAAGAATCAGTTACTACTACACTGGTAATAAAAACTTGAGTGCATAGCTGTATTACAAGAGTAAACTGTTACTTGTGAGACAGCCATTTCAATAAAAATAAAAATAAAATCAGCATTAACTATGTCTGAAGAAATACAAAAACCATCAATTACCAGATTTTTTTTGTTTTTCTCCTTAAGCTCTTTTAATATTTCTGCCCACTGAAGCCAGTTATTTGCATATAAAGCTACTGTTATGCCAATTTGCATAATGAAAGAAACATGTCTCATTTGGAAGTTTTTATACCCAGATGCCTAATTCCCACTGTCACCTAGGAGAATGGCCGGGAAATGCTTCTCTGAAGACTTCATTGTCCAGAGAAGGATTTGTCATTTCTTTGCTTAAAAGCCAAACTTTCCACCTAGATAACTAAACTGGAATCTGCATATGTAGTTACATATTAGATAACCTATTTTAAAAGCTTTTTCTTTTTGCTTTTTGGTAACAAATGGCACTTTACCTAGGTCGTTATCATCTTCACACACATCCATAAATACACCTCCCTCTTCATCCATGTCCTCTTCAAAGTCTTCCTCCATACTTCCCAAGGAGATTTCCTCATCATCCAGATCGCTGAAGCCATCTTCATCATCAGAATCCTCCCAGTCAGCACCAGATCCCTCACCCCCTTGGCCTTTCTTGCTGCCTTTGGGATTTTTCTTTATATTACTAAAAGAAGATGTAACGAGCTTAGCACTTCATCTGGAAAAATATTGTTTGCATCTAGATGACATCTATCTGCTGTCAATACTACAAACAGTATTTTAGTAAAGTTCAACATCACTGCAAACGACTCCAAATGTAGGCTTCAACCTAAAATACACGTACTATACACTCAGGTATGTTTTCAACATTAGTATAGGCAGTTGTATTGTAAAAGTCAACCATTTTAAGAAGTTCTGGAGAGAATCCTGTTCTGAAATTAGCAGCAATTACAGCTTCTGTATTTTATCTCATCTGTGTGTTTGCTCCTTTTCAGGAAGTCTTCTCTGTAATAAATACAAACTGCTCTATTAAATGCCAGTCAAGATCACAAAAATGTTTCAGGTTTCACTAGGAGTTCAGACTTCAATTCTGCTGTCACCTCAAAGGAAAAAGTCTCTGTGTAAATTCAAACACTACATTATAGATACTCTGAGTAAAACAGAAGCTTCTCAATCATTTAGATTGGACTCAATGAACCTAAAGATCTCTTCCCACTTAAATGATGCTATGAATAATCAAATGCCGACTTCAGGACAACTGAGCTCTCTGACTCTGGATCTCACAAAGCTTATTAACTGTGTTGGGTCCAGTTACAACCAGTCTTAACAGCAGCAGTGCCATTATGCCTCATTCTGCTTCCTTTTGTACTTAGTAATTCTCAAATAGAGACCTGAGACAATGAAAAATAAGATTTTACACTGCTTATGGCGTCACTCCATTGTATAAAATAAACAATTCATAAATAAATTAATTAAGACAATCCAATACTACAGGTCTCATTTAAGGACTATAAGCATCCCAACCAAGGTGAACTATTGTGGGACAGGCAGAAAACTGCATTACTCTGTAAAACTGATACTGCCTTTTTTGCAAGGTGATATTCTGAGTCATTCTGAAAAAGGTCTACCTAGTTTCACAGAGTAAAACTCTATGTAGATATTAAGACAAGAGGAGTAAGAACTAAGCTGAAGCCTTACCCAGCAAAATCAAGCTCATCCTGGCCAACAAAAGCATTATCAGCAGCTTCAAAAGAATCTAGGGAGAAAGAAAAATGTTATTACTACAAAGAAATGTGTGAGTCATTGCAAACAGAAAGGACAGGGACCCATTGGAGCAAGTCCAGAGGAGGGCCACAAAGACAACCAGAGAGCTGGAGCACCTCTCCTAGCATTGAAGTTGTTCAGCCTGGAGAAGAGGAGGCTTCAGAGTGACCTTACTGCAGCCTTCCAGTACCTAAAGGATGCTACAAGAGATCTGGAGAGGGACCTTTTCCAAGGGCAAGTAGTGACAGGACAAGGGGGAATGGCTTCAAACTGAAAGACAGTTTAGATTAGGTATAAGAAAAAAATTCTTTAATGTGAGGGTGGTAAGGCACTAGAACAGGTTGCCCAGAGAAGCTGTGGATGCCCCATCCCTGGAAGTGTTCAAGGTCAGGTTGGATGGGGCTCTGAACAGCCTGGTCTTGTGGAAGGTGTCCCTGCCCATGGCAGGAGGGATGGAATGAGATGATCTTTAAGGTCTCTTCCAACCCAAGCTATTCTGTGATTCTAATATTGCAAAATATCTGATTTTCAGATGTAGGGTCATTATTTTAAGCTTCCAAATTTATGAAGCAAATTCACATTGGAGATATTAACAATAAAAGACAAATGCACTTGGTAACAGATTGTTGTCATAACTGAGACAACATTAATTGAGTCACTAAGAATCCTGATAAAAGAACGTATAATTCTCTCAAAATACTGTACAAAACAGTTATGGAGAGTTAACTGGATTTTTTTTNCCTCTATCTGGTTCTTCTACACAGTATGAACTAGAAAAAGGATAAATTAGTAATTTGAAAAATCTGGGAACACTGGGATAGTTACTGCAAGGAAGAACACAGCCTTACCCAATGCTCTTTCAAATTCATCATCATCCACATCTTCCACACTTTCTTCATCATCCAGACGCTTTTGTTTCTCTCTCTTCTTATCAAACTTCGAATAAAATCTGAAATAATATAATAAATACTATATTCACATATATGTGTCATATACAGACACAAAATTACAGGGGATGATCTTTAGGACTTTTTTAATAAAAAACCTGCCAACTGTTTCCCTTATGTTGCCAATTGAAAAGCTTAAGTAATGGTTTCAAACACATCTAAAATCATGAGATTTGTACTTCGTTTTTTTTAAAAAATAGTCACTACTGTAATATTTAAAACAATGGAATTTCACTGGCCAAAAGTGGCAGAAGTTATTCTTAACATAACAAATTTATAAAAGAGCACAACAAAGATGTAAAAATCTGCCTTAGACTGAGAAGGAAGAAAGGATCAAATTCAATTTGAACATAATTGGGAAAAAATAAAGACATTCACCCATCAAGTTTTATTAAATTTTCACACATAACCCTCTTCTTTTGGATTTTAGTTTGACCTTCTGTCAGCCATTTTCACCTTCATTTCATGTTAAAGAACCGCCAAACACAGAAGGTAATTTTGACTATACACAAAAGAGTACTTTGTACAGAAGACTTTAAATGTGTAATCTCAGTTTCAGCCATCTTCAATGTAACAATACTGTAAACTTTTCAGACAAGGGCATGTTTTTAAGATGCTTTTCTTCAATCTCAAAACTAACACCACTATTTTATTTATTTTTAGCAGTATATTCCTCAATATTATAGTATCAATTAATTTATAATAAATGAAGTTAATTCAAATAATAATTTCCTAAGGAGACATAGGTAATCAGTATTTTGACCTAATAAAAACAAATCTTTGCCAAATGTATATCCCTTTGATTTTAGTAGTACAACTGCATTTTTATATCATAACCTCAAAGAAAATTCAAAGAAACAGAAAGAACTTTAAGTAATAAAAACTAAATACTCAGAAAAGTAGCTCCTCTGACTTTCTTTTGCTTTGTTCCATTCTAATAAGCTTTGATGCTAATAACATGAGCTATATTCCAGCTTTTATTATATATGCCTCTAATGCCTAAGAATTGCAATCCACAAGATATTCATCATTATCCATTCATTACTTAAGGTTTCTCTATTAGAAGCCTTACTTAATTTACTTAAACTACAAGCCCCAACTGCCTTTGTTCATAGGTGATATTCTTTCCTAAGCACTTCTGACAAATATTAAAATTATGTCCAAGAAAAGCACTATCATCTTAAGTCACTCAAATTACTCAAAATTTGCAGACACTCGAATACCAGAGAATACTTGCAAATTGCAGTGGGTTTTAATGGCATTGCATTAGAAAAACAACTCTTAAAATGAATGTTCACAAGTGTTCCATTACCTGTGAAAAAACACTTCATCCACTGGGATTTTGCTTTCATCTTTGGTCCGGAATTCCTTACTGTTGACTGCAAAAAGAAAAAAAAAGAACTGATATTACCCCAAGTTGAAATGCTGGTTATTCTTCCCAGAGGTTAAGCAGCACACACAGACAGAAACAGACACATGGTGTCATCTATTCAATAATACCTGAAAACCTCTTCAAACTAACACAGTGCCTATAGTGTACTTCAGTGTGAAGTATGGAAAAGACCCTATGGAAAAACTCAAGTGGCACAGCCCTAACCAGGCTCTCAGTTATGTACAGCAAGGCAGGGATGCAATCACCTACAGCAGGAATACATTTAAAACAATAACAGAAAAGAAAGTAGGGAATAAGATGAACTTGCTGCCATGAAGTAAAACACTGTAATTACTTCCACCCAGCAGTTTTTTGGCAGTAGAAATGCTTGTCAGGAGCTGCAGAGGAATGCACACTGAGGAATGCATCAAGCCTCAATCTGCCTCCATTTCTGAGGAACTGAGGCAAAACATGACACTGCAACAGCAGATTAACTAGGTCATGAACAGGTTCCCTGTGGAGGAGCTTTTAACCCTCTCACATTCTCCTTCCCTCCTCCTCAGAAATAAGTCAAAAGAAGAAAGACTACAGGTTATCTCAGTGGGCACAGATTATCATTTCTAAGTGATATGGATCCAAGTTTCTGAAACCAGATCAGCACTGTCACAGGACTCTTCAAATGGACAGTAGAAGGTGCCAGAGGATTTGCAATCTCAGCTCCCTAGGCCTCAGCAGGTATCAGCTACATGCAACAACTGCAGACTTTTGTAGCTATATTAATATATCCATATTTTTGTATGTTTCATTTGTAAAATACTTAAATTCCTCAAATTCTGTCCTAAATCCTCAGTCTACTCCTTCAACTCAGAATAAGCCAAAGAATGTGATGAAGTGTCTAGCCTAAAATTTCTATTTTAAGCTTCAGCAGCCATAGAAGTACATCAGTACTTATTAAACTGCCTAATTAAAACCTCTTTGCAACACAAAGCTGGTGGAAAGGCACATCTCCGGGAATGTTACAGACACTCTGCCACAGAAGATGCTACCTCTTCTGTCCTCAACAGCATGTTTTACTGAAAGTTTGCTCTGGCTTTTTAATTGCTGGTTCTTACACCAAATCCTACTCTTGATTGTTTGAAACAGTGGGACTGGACAAAATGCAGCTTATTTCTGGAGGCAGGAAGACTCTTAGCAAAATAACAGTGCCAAATATACCTTACACTCATCCTAACAACAGCTGCAGCTGTGGCATTGTATGGAGTAATCCATAGCATTTAATGAAAGAACTTAATGTGATTTAAATAATTATATAGATCCATTTTTCTGGTATTTTAAGCCATTTTTCAATCAAAACAAACAAAATAAAAATCGCTATAGAATAACTGACTTTCTCTACATCATATTTTCTTCAAATGATTCAACACATCCAAAGTTCCATCTGTGAAGATTCTGTACACCCTTACAAGAAGATGAGGTCTGATCTTGAACAACAGGCATGACCACTGATGGATGACACTGTCTTTTACTGCTAAGACAAATAGCACAGACAGTGCAGATGGCACATCAACATCAACCAACCAAGTTGATTTTTCAGTCATCATCTTAGCTGACTTAAGAGGCTGACTTACCTGCAAGATTCTGCATATCCTTCATAAACTGCTTCTTCTTTGGCTGCATTACAACACTGCTGGTGTTTTCTGTATCAGAATATAAATCAGAGAAGAATTTTTATTTTATGACTGTTGATACAGAACTGTTAGGAGCAGCTGACAGACCAGTGGGTTGTGCTGCCATCCATAATGACCTCAGGAGGGTGGAGAAATGGGCTGAGAGAAACCTCCTGCAGTTTAACAAAGGGAAGGGCAAAGTCCTGCACTGAAGGAGGAACAACCCCAGGCACCAGTCTACACTGGGGGCTGCCTAGCTGGAAAGCAGCTGGACTAAGAACATCGTGGTAGTCCTGGTGGACACCCAGTTGACTGTGAGCCAACATTGTGTCCATCAGGTGCAAAGCAGCCTGATGGTTTTCCTGGCACTTGTTAGACCACACTTGGAGCCCCATGCTCAGGTCTGGGCTCTCGAGTACAGGGCAGACATGGGCATACTGGAGAGAATCAAGTGATGGGTCACTAAGTTGACTCCACCTGATCACCCGGAAATACTTTTTCACTGTGAGGAGACTTGTGCGCTGGTACAGGTTGCAGAGAGGCAAAGGAGTCTCTGCTCTTGGAGACATTCAAAAGCCACCTGGAAAGTCTACTCTAGGTGTCTCTGCTTGAGTCCATGACTTCAGAGGTCCCCTCCAGCCTCAACCATTCTGCAGTGTTTACATCTCCCTGTCCCTTGCTTATTCCTGCAAAGTGAGCAGCTCTGCACTGCAGGTGTGAGGGGCAGCAGCATGTGACTGTTAGCTGGTTCCAAGTTGCAAACATCTCTCCTGCAGCCCTGAAGACTGACCCCAACTCCTCTGTTCCACCACATGCACCCCAAATACCTGACAAGGCCAATCTGAGAGAATGTGAATTCAGACAGCACCTATAACCAAGATCACATGGTACAGAGAAATGCCCACCTTTGCCTTTGCTGAGTTTGGGATTTCTGTACACAAAGCGATCCAAGAATCTCATTAATGTGAAATCCTGCAAAGGGTCACCGGAGTACTGAATGTGATTTCCCTGAAAGAAGGAAAAAAACAATAACCATAAAGGTCTTCATTTTAGAAAGACACCATCTAAACACAGAAGACTCAATCCGTTCAAGAACATTAAAACATACTTTAAAAAGATAAAGACTTGGGAATACTATACCACAAAATCCTGACCAGGTTCTTCTTTTTGCTATTTCACTGTTTTCTTAACTAAACCACACCTCCTTTGCTTTGTTTGAGTGATAAACAGCCTTGAAATATACCATGCTAACAGCAGTTAATGCTCAACATCATTTCAATACCATATATTCAAATGAAAAATAAATATTTTAAATACATATTTGCGAAAGTTTGAGTGGTTTTGGCATGATACCACAACAGTATTTAAAAAAGAATTTGTTTCTGTAGAAGGGTTACCCATATTTGAAAAAAAAATACATAGAAAAGATACAAAAAAACTCTAATAAATCTTTAAGAATCATATAATACCTACACTTCTACAAAATTAAGACTTTTGTGAGCAGTCTCCTTTACATGTAACATTGTAATTCTATTAAAAGCTTGGTATTTGAGAATGATAGACTTCTGCAGAGCTGCTAGTTACCCACAAAGTGCAAGGAGACTTTATAATGTATTTTTTCAAATGGCAAAAATAGATAAAATATCAAACTTCAAAGCAACTAGCTAGCAAAACCACTTACTTCTAGAATTGTCTTTGCAAAGAGGGCCACAGATGGATGAAAATGTTCAGAAAGCTGAAAAACATGAGTCATTCATTTATTTCTAATTAACAAATATGCTGTAAGACCACTCTGTGACTTACCAAATAACAAACACATAGCAGTGCAAGGCTGAGGACGCACTTTAACAACTGAAGAACTTCAAATTCTAATTTTTTATTTGCACTAAATAAATTTTCACTTAAAATTTTATTTAAGCCAACACTAAAAAGCTTTAATAATCAAAGCTAAGATCCAATAATCAAAAAATACTGTTATTGTCCAAATCTCCATTTAAAAAGTTCCCATTCCCTGCTCAAGAATATCAGTATGGTATGGAGCATATACAAGCTTAAAGATGAAAAACTTGCCAGCTTTCTGTTATCACTCAAGTAGCTACTTCAAGAATAGCCAAGTTCTTTTTCCTCTCCTCCTACAAGGGCCACACTTATAAACACAGCAACAGCAAGGCAACAAAGTCCTACCTTCTTCAGTTCCCAAAGGCTTGTACTTTCAGCACCACAGTATAAAGGACTTCGGTGCAGAGGATCATAGGAAGCTCCACTCTTCCTGCCTGAGGGGTGGAGGGGAACAAAACAAATTTTCTCAGGCAACTTTACAAGAGTATTACTCTCATTTCCCCACAACAGTAATGCTGCCCATCACCCCCAGGTGGACAGGCCAGGGGTTCACCTGGCAGCAGGAAAAGGCTGAATTCAGCTGCCCTTCACAGTGTAGGATCAGGTGCACAAGATGAGCTCCTGCCTGCTTCCAAAGAAGGCCCTGAAAAGCCCTGGATGTTCCAGAAGCCTTCAGGGAGAAGTGAAACTGGGCACAAGCTCAAGGCTGGACAAACTGATCTAGCAGGCTTCACAAGCCAGAGAGCAGCCACACATCCTAACCTTGGCTACACTGCTCAGAAGGTGCTTGAACATGGAAGCAAAGAATCCAAGCCTGTTAACAGCTAAGGAACAAATAATGTGTTTATTACAAACTGCATCAAGTGAAAGTCATAGAGTCTTTTCATCACTGCTGAGGTAATAGATAAATTGCTCTGACTGGTTGCTTCCAACCAAACTTCAATTTTAAAACTAAAATGATGCTTAAATCACTTAATCTTATAACAACTCTTGATCAGCATGCCACTGATATGGACTCTCTGCTGTTAAATTATACATTTTCTTGCTGATTTACCTCCCATATTCAGATGATGCACCCATGAGGCTGAAGAATTTGAATTGTTTGTTTTAGCAGAATTTTCCATTGTACTTCTCTTTTCATCTTCTACTTCTTTGTCAGCATCCACGAATTTTTCTTCACCCTCTTGAGCCTCTTCTTGATCTTTAAAGCACTCTTCATCGTCTGCCTCCTAAAAAACAAAAACCATTAGCAAACAGGTTGTCCTTTCCAGATTTACTATGATTTTTAGAAAAATCCCCACAAAGTTGTTGAGCTACTCATAAAAATCTAAACAAATGATGGTTCATGTTTAAGAAATACAGATTTCTGTCCTTGATATAGCACTTAAAATTGAACTTTACTGCTTAGAACACAGAACTATAATGGTCCCTCCCCATCTCAAGAAACATCTTAGCAAATGGTTACTAATAAACAGGTTAGGGAAAGGTGCTTATGAATACAGCTCTCATTGAAAAAGCAGTGAGATCAAGAAATCATTTTATACCATGTGATCCTGTAACTGGACCCTTAACTCTGGTTTTACTTTCAGAAGCTCAGACAGAAGGTACAGGGTTCCACAAATGAAGGGTGGCATTTGTCCACACGTGACTTGAAGCAGCCTCTTCACAAAGGCCTTCACGCGCCGCAACACGACATCTGCCTTCAGGGACTTATAGATGAGGTTCAGAAACATGGATGGCTTTGAGCACGTCGCCAAAGCAGGATCTAGAAGCTTCCTGTAGGACACACAGGAGAAATTTTGCTGATTGTCACAATGCACACAGGAGAACAACTCCTTTTAACAACTACTATCTGCATTTTTCAGAGTGCCATCTAAAAAGTTAGTGAGTTTGCTCCTCAGTACTCAAAACCATTAAGATCAATCCTGAACTGCCAGGAGCTATGTAATATTTCTGGATATATAAGAGACACTGAAGATTTAAAAAAAAAAACCAAATCTGCTTCGGTAAACAAAATATTGCAACAAAATAAAAAGAAACTGAGTTCAACTGAAAACAGTTTCAAAATTCAAGATATTCAATTAAGAAATTAATCTGATTTGTTCATATCTTTAAAAAAATAGGAAGCAAATGGTTAAAAATCAGCACACTTTACAATTAGATCAGACATTTGTACTGGCAAGTTCATTTTCTACTCCAATTTTTTTTCCAGGCTGCCAGGCACAGTAAAGCCCTTAAACACACTGCACATTCTCAGTGAATCTGGATCCTCTTTTTAAAAAATCAGTAACTTCCCCTTGGTCATCTAAACAGAAGCCTATAAGGATCCTATAAATAGTCTAAACAATCAGCTGGGACAAGAAAAAGGCAGCATTTTTATAACATGAGGCTTTCCAGCTAGACAAATAAAATAAACTAAAAATTTAAGATAATATTCCTCCTCCTCAAAATAAGGAAATAAAAAAAAAGGAAACAAGATTTTAGCCTATTTACAGGCCTAATTTACAGATGTAATTACTTCATAGGCTAGTACCTGTAAAAGTGATTTCAGAAGAAATAGTTATCAATTAGTTTCAAATAACACCTGGAAGTAAAGCAAGCCACCAAAGAGTGGCAAAGGATGAAATGCACATGTGTTCTCAGGACCTATCGCTATCTTTTTTTTTTATCCCCACATTAAATCAAAGAAATCACGTGCATTTTCTTCCAGCTCCTACAAAGTATCAGAAATTTTAGCCAATGAAACACAAAACTAGCAAGATCTCAAAAGCAAAGCAACTGTTTCTACAACTTTAAGTTACTGGTGACTAGCTCTTAAAATGAAATGTATATAAAAATGCAAACCTGCCACTTACCTGTAGAGTGCTGCATAGTACCTGTCCGACACAGTCTGATGAGAGTCCATCACTTGGAACAGCAACATCAGGGCCTGGACGCTGGTACTGAAGTTCACAAGATGCAGAATTTTGAACAAGGTGTTCATTTGCTCTTTCACTTTCTCATCACCAGACTCAGCATAAGGGTAAGCTCTGTTTACCCCACAAAGAAGAGCACTGAGCATTTTGGATTCAACACCTTTCTTCTTAATGCAGTTCCGGAAAAAGCAGAAGTACAAAGTTATCAGCTTGTTGGCCAAAGCACTTTCCTCATGACTGAGGACTATCTGATTTAGAAAGCAGATAGCATAATATTGTGTTTTCACATTGATGTTTGAGCGGTACAAAAGCCTCTCCACCTCATTGCACACTACTCCCTTCATATTTGGATGCCTGTGAAGTAATGTCTCTAGAAGATAAGAGGCTTTGGTGGCAATCTTGTTCTGAGGGTCACCCAGTTTATTCACCAGCAGAACCAGCAGAGCTTTCTCCTGCTCGGGCTTGTTACAGAGCAGCTCGTGGGAAGCTGCCAGCGCTCGGGATTTCGTGGCTGTCACACAATCGTGGCTCAGTGTTTCCAAGGCCTGCACAAACTCTGCTATCTGCAGCTTCAGGTGATGCTCAAAGTACCAAAGTATCAGCCGCCTGTCTCTCGAATCCTTGTTGCCACTCGACATCTGCACTATGTCGTTGAGCGGCCGCTGCGAGAAAGATCGCAATTTCCGATTGTCTGGCAAGATATCTGTAATGAGGAGCTCCTTGAAAGTATCTAAAGCCATAAGGCTCTGTTGCCTGCTGCCCTTTTTCTTTATGAGGCTTATCAAGTTCTCAACAAATTGGAGACTGTGGACAGCACTGTCCTGGATGAGAAGGGTCATCGCTGCCATCCTGTCAGCCAAGGTACCTGAGGACACAACAGTTTTAATCCACGCTGAAGAGGCCCCTTTCTGATAGTCTGTCTTATTCTTAAACAGGTCTGTCTCGTGTTCATACAGCTTTTGGGCCAGGGCCTTATACTTGGACACAAGTGTCTGATTCTGTGGCTCTGGAGAGAATTCGTTGGTGTATTCTAGATCATACCACTTGCCCCCTGGTTTGATCAGGATTGCTTGCCTAGCATGAAATTCAAAATCTTCTTCCAGCCTTTCTTTCTTT
Source organism: Thryothorus ludovicianus (assembly GCA_013397245.1). Taxonomy (NCBI): domain Eukaryota; kingdom Metazoa; phylum Chordata; class Aves; order Passeriformes; family Certhiidae; genus Thryothorus; species Thryothorus ludovicianus. The sequence continues at coordinate 180,197 of VZTB01000666.1, forward strand.
GCTGAAAGCTGTTGGCCCTGATCACTGCCAGCCTGCTTCTTTTTGCTGTCTTTCATACTGCTTGCCTTTTCCTTTCCTTTTTTTTCTCTTTTCCCCTCCAGTGAAGGACCATTTGTTTCCTTCTTGCTTTTCTCTTTCTTTGGAGGCTTCTCTTTCTCCTGGCTGTCACCATCATCCTCATCCCCCTCCACCACCAGGCAACTCTCGGCATACTTGTTGATCCCCAGGGAGCTGATGAACGCCTCCAGCTCCCCTTCCTTCAGGTCATCGATCGTGTCCTTCTTGCCGCCGTCCACCATCTCGGCCTCCTCGTCCACGGCACACAGCATGATGTAATCTTGCTGCGGAGACAGGGCACAGCTGTCACGGGCAGACCTGGTGCAAGGTTTGCCAAGACACCCAAGGGTTCCCCGCGGAATCTCTGAGTGGTCTGGGTTGGGAGGGACCTTAAAGACCATCGAGTTCCAACCTGGCTGCCACGGGCAGGGACACCTTCCCCTGGACCAGGTTGTCCCATGCAGCCTGGTCTTGGGCACCTCCCGGGATGGGGCACCCACAAGTTCTCTGTTCACGGTGTCCCAGTGCCTCACCACCCCCTGAGCAGAGAGCTCGTTCCCAACATCTGAGGCTGTGGGACCCCGCACACCTCGCGCCCCGCCACGGCCCGTCCCGGGATGCGGGGTCCCGGCCGCCACGTGCTCCCGCTCCCCGCCGCCGCTCCCTCACCTTGGTGCCGCCGAGGCGCAGCACCTCGTCCAGCGTGAACCCTCCCGCATCTCCGCCTTCTGCTTCTTCATCACCGTCCTCGTCGCCCTCCTCCTCGCCGCTGTCGCCGCCCGCCTTCCTCCGGTCCCGCACGCCGAAGTCCCAGAGCGCCGCCGCCATCGCCGCCCGCCGGAAAGGCTCCCGCGCACACGCGTGACGCGCGTCCGGCCCGTGCCGCGGCCTCGGGCGGGCGGCCGGCGCCGGGCGGAGGAGAGCGGCGAGAGCGGCGGGA
>VZTB01000666.1:181252-229224 GCA_013397245.1 Thryothorus ludovicianus
CGGCGGGGACGGGGCGATGCTGCGGCACCTGGCGCGCAAGCTGCGGGCCAGCGGGCCGGTCACGGTGGCCGAGTACATGCGGGAGGCGCTCACCAACCCCGGCCAGGTGCGGCGGGGCCGGGCCGGGCCGGGGGGGCTGTGCCTCGGCCCCCGCTCACCCCGGGCCCGGTGCCGCTCCCCCCTCGCAGGGTTACTACACGCGGCGCGGCGGCGTCGGCGAGAGCGGGGACTTCATCACCTCGCCTGAAATAAGCCAGGTGTTCGGAGAGGTAACGCAGCTCCCTGCGTCTTGCGGTATTTGTTGTACCTTAACCACGCGCGCCCGGCTGGAATCGTGGTGGACAAGCAGCCATCCATGAGCCAGCAGTGAGCCCTCGGTGCCAAGAAGGCCAATGGAGTCCCGGGGTGCATTAGGAAGGGCATTGCCAGCAGGCTGAGGGAGGTGACCCTGCCCCTCTGGCCAGCCCTGCTGAGGCACATCTGCAGGGTTGTGTCCAGTTCTGGGCTCCTCAGGACAGGACAGACATGGAGCTGCTGGAGTGGCTCCAGGGCAGGGTAACAAAGATGCCTGAGGCACTGGAGCATCTCTGTGATGAGGAAAGGCTGGGGGAGCTGGGCCTGTTCAGCCTCGAGAAGAGTCCCTGGGAGGGGAGCCCATCAATGTCTGGGAGTATCTGAAGGGAGGTGCCAGGGGATGGAGCCAGGCTCTGCTCGGAGCTGCCAAGCAATAGCACAGGAGGAATGGCAGAAACTGATGCACAGGAAATTCCACCTGGACAGGAGGAAGAATTTCTTTACTGTGCACTGGCACTCAGATTGCCCAGAGAGGTTGTGGAGTTTCCCTCACTGGAGACATTCAGGAACCATCTGGACACAATCCTGTGCTCTAGGTTGACCCAGCCTGAGCAGGGAGGGAGGTCCAGATGGCCCGATGTGGTCCCTTCCAATTTCTATCCCAACTGATTTCCAAGCCAGTGTTCAGATACCTTATCAATGTCAAAATACTGGAGTAGCAATGATAAGGTTCAAGTTATTTCCCAAGAGAAAAACTGATTTTAAGGGAGGAAAGGGAGTTTTGTTTTTCTGAAAGTCCTTTGTCTGAAACACCATCTGTGCTTAGTAACACTTTACTTTCATACAGAACTTGCTTATAAATAAAAAGAGTTATGATGATTTTCCAATGTGAAAACTCCCCTCAAAAATAATCTCCAGAGTTTGTTCTGGCTCACTCTGGTTTGTGTATTGTTTCCAGAAGTGAAGAGGGGCTAAATCCTGTTCTCAGTAACTCTTTGGTAAATGCATTGTCAGGAAGAAGAGTTGTCCAAAGGCACCTGGGTAGTGACCTGCATTTGAGCCTTAAATGAAAGTTTTTGCTCCTGCCAGAACAGACTCCCCACATTTACTGATGGCGAGTTGTTTCTGCTGGGCTGACAGCAATCAATGACCACTTTTAATACTTAAAGACAAGAATGTGAAGTTATGTATCATAATTCTTCTTAACTTCCAAATATCGAGACAGAATGTTGCCATGTTGTCTCAGTTATTATCAGAGAAAGGGCAGGTGTGATTTTGCACAAGTGCTGGAGTTATTACTGTAACCCTGTGTGTTGTTTCTCCCTGACAGTTAATAGGAATATGGTACATTAGTGAATGGATGGCCATGGGCAAACCGAGCGCCTTCCAGCTGGTGGAGCTGGGCCCAGGGAGGGGCACCCTCACTGAGGATATATTGAGGGTAGGTGGAAACTGTTCATGTTCTTGTTCCTGGCTGTATTCCATAGTGAAATCTGAAGGGAAGATGTTTTGCTGTCAGGGTTTACCCTTCCCTGCTGGCCAGATCACTTCAGTCAGGTTGGCAGCTCAGAGTGATTAGAGTAGATGAGTTTCTGTGCTCTCAGGTGGAGGCAGACCCGGGGCCAGCATGTGCACACTGCCTGAACACCACCACTGGATAGAAGGGAGGGCAGGAATATTCCACTGTAAATTATTTCTGTGTAGGGAAAAACGTTACCCAAACTGAAAACTATCTAGCAAGGTGTTGCTATTTGTGACTGGGATGAAGACCTTAGTGCAAGGAGCAGAGCTGGGGAGTACAATAACACAAAATGAAGTTGCGTTAATTCCTTTGGGCATTTCAGGGCATTACTTCTTTTGAGTTAACACTTTGTGTCCAGTCCTGCCTGCATGGCTGTCTTAATTAAAATGCTGCTGATTCATAAACAGATTTCTAGTGGGATTTAGCACCACAGAAGAATTTTTATTCTATTTACATATGTTAATAAAAATAGTGAAATGTGGGATACTAAACACTTCTTTAAGGTGGCAGGGAAAACTGAACCATTTCTCTCCTAATGCTAGACCTTCTGCAGGTCTTCGAGGAGCTGCTACTACTTTTCCAAATTAGCATTAAGATTTATGAAGAAACTCACATTCCCTACTGAAGGAGCAAAATGCAGTCTCTCACTGAGATTGTTTTGTTAGTGAAAGCCAACTAAAATCTTACCTTGAATAAGTAATAGTGAATAGTAAATAGTGAGAAGAGAGGTTAATACTTAAATCTTCAATGTACACAGCACAAGACTGTGCCTAATAGAATTCATCTGCCCTTGTAGGTCTTCAAGCAGCTCGCCTCTGTTCTCAGTAAATGTGATGTCTCTGTTCATCTGGTAGAGGTGAGCCCCAAACTCAGCGAGATCCAAGCAGTGCTGCTGACAGGAGGGAAGGTGCAGGCAAACCCTGAGGACGAGTGTGTTTACATGAAAGGCATTAGCAAGACTGGAGTTCCCATTTTTTGGTACAGAGACATTCAAGATGTGCCTCCAGGTAAGGAGCTTGAATGCCTCATTAAAGGGATGGTGCCCTTCCTTCACTGACAGCTTTTGATAGCAGAGGGCATCTCTCCTAGCCTTCACACTGGACAGAAAAGTAGTTATATGCATATTTGTTCTTACTTGTATAAATCTGTGGCAGAATCTTGGTTCATTTTCATCACTGCCACCTATTCTGTCTACCTTCATTTGGGGCTACCAAATTTCCTATATTCTGACTTTTTCTTTTCATGGGGAAAAAAACCTTTACTGGTTTTGCCTGAATCTTCTTTCACAAGATAGTGATCTAAAATTTATGGACTGGAAATGGTACCTTTAATTTGTGCAAGCTAGAAGTAATTACAATTTCTTCACAACCACATCAACTAGCTTAATTCATTAAAAATCATAAAAATATTTTCAACTGGAAGCATTAACAATTTAATGCATTCCTTTTTTACCTTCCCACAGGTTACAGCTTTTACCTAGCACACGAGTTCTTTGATGCCCTGCCAATACATAAGTTTCAGGTATAGCAAGATTATTATTGTAATTGTGACCATCTGCTTAAACAACTTTTCTCTTTGAGAAAGAACAGAATTAAGGTGCCAAACATGCTCTGTCTCTGGTGATGAAACAATTCTAACTGAATTTGGACAAATAAGGCTTAATTCAGTTGATAACTAAAATTAGTAGTTATTCTTGAATGGAAGACCTTGAAGAAACATAAGGATTTCTTTCTGCTCAGATAACTCTCAAGGTTTTGGGGTTTTTTTAATTTCTCATGCTACATTAATGCAGCTTTTAATTTCCACATGATTTTCTGTAATACTACTAACAAAAAACTGATGGGCTTTCATTTGAATAGTAATGAGAGCAGCAAAATAGAGGGTAGCTATGATTCAGAAGCAGCTAATTTATGAAAATCACCACTAGAATGAAATCTTTTATTTTGATAAGTTAAATGTTGCACTGTCATTAGAAGAGGCAGTATCTTCAGAGCATTATTCATTCTTTTGAAGTATAATTAAACCTGTGTTTGTTGGCTCTGCAGATGAGACTCCACCACAGGCTTTTTCTAAGGCAGTTACTGGAATTAAATAGGAATGAGTAATAGTTGTTACTAATGTATTGTTCCTAGAAGCTTTGTGCAAAGGCCTGACATATTAGTTCACTCAGCTGAGTGAGATACCGTGGTGCCTGCTGGAGTGTAACACGAGTGCTTTGGGCTCTTTGGCAGCGAACGGAGAAGGGCTGGCGTGAGGTGTTGGTTGATATTGATCCACAAGTTCCTGACCGGCTGCGTTTTGTCCTGTCACCATCCAGGACCCCTGCGACACAGAACTTCATCCAGGTGAGGTTATGCCTACCAGAGCTCATCCTTACACCTTTATTGACTCCTTCAAGTACATTTAGTGCTTCTCACTTACTCTGACAACAACAGCAGGGCTATAAATGAATAGAGCTTAAAATTTCCACAGGCGTTTAGCTTTGTATGCTGTGAAACTACAGCACCAAAATTACCACGTGTATCAAACTTTGCAGAATAGGAGCTTGAACACACACAATGTCTGAGAGCAAATGGAGGCAGCAAGTGACAGAGATCTGCCCTGTGTGTGGCATCACCATCCCAAGAGCGGCGCCGCCCCAGCGCGGTGCTCAGCCTGCTGCAGGGTACTCAGGGCAGCTGCCTGCTTCTGTAACAGGCTGACATTTATTGGAAAGTGGCTGTGGTTTCTTCCTGAAGTGCACTGGATACTCAAAGCTACAAAATTAAGTACTGAAGGTTAACTGGAGCTACAAAGTCTCACAAAGGAAGGCCTCTCTGAAGGGTGTGCACAGCTGAAGCATTATTTGCCTTAAGTATTACCTCAGTAAGGAAATTTCACCTGATACCGATAATCTTGGTAGAAAATTTTCATTTGGCTACATAGGCTATTGAAGAGACTACTGAAATCCAGCACTCAGAAAGTGCTAACTGAGAATGAGTGATAGCAAAATTTAGCTTAAACTGGTACAGGTAGCCTCGAATGCACCTCCTGTACCTGCATGTCCCAGCAAAGCAACAGCGCCAAGACACCAAGTGTGAGGGCTACTTGCCTTGTGCTTCCCTGCTAACACAGGTGTTCTGGTCTTTGAACTCTGCACTAGCCAGAGGAAAGCAGAGACCACGTGGAAGTGTGTCCCGAGGCTGGTGTCATCGTGCAGAGGCTTGCCTCTCGGATAGAGAAGGATGGTGGGGCTGCTCTGGTTGCGGATTACGGCCACGACGGAACCAAAACTGACACTTTCCGGGTAAGGCATTTGCCCTGTAGCAATAACCCAAAGGCTCTGTTAGCTTTGATCATTAGGTTCTCCTATGATAGAGTTCATAGGTGGGCATAACAGCAAAAGCTGCATAAAACTGAGTAATTCCTATTTGATCAGTACCCAGAAGGCTTTCTGTCGGATGGAAAGGGTAGTCTGAGCTCTTGCTGCATTTGTCTCAAATTTTCCATGTATAATTTGCTATTGTCACCCCTCCAAGGCACAGCTTAATTTTTGCTGGCCCTGGCTATGATGGTTGGGCTACAGCTGAGCGTAATCTCGCCATTTCATCTTCAGGGTTTCCGGAATCACAAACTGCACGATGTGCTGAGTGCTCCAGGTACAGCAGACCTGACAGCAGATGTTGATTTCAGCTACCTTCGGAAGATGGCACAGGGAAGAACGGCTACGTTAGGCCCCATAAAACAGCGGCAGTTTTTGAAGAACATGGGCATTGACCTCCGACTGCAGGTACAGCCACACAACCCTCCCAGTCCACAGGCAAAACTCTTAAGCAGCACGAGAGCTTTAGTAAAAACCTTTGGGTTTAAAAGGAAGCTGTTCAAAATAACAGTAGGTATGAGAGCAGAAAGCTGCTTCTGCTAGGTGTAAGTTACTCCAGATCCCTGAAAGTAAACTGATCATTTAGCAGCATTTAATTGCAAAACTTGCATCAGTGCATGGGCTGTGGACCACCACCAGTGAGCTCACCAGTTCTACCAACCATCACAGCACTATTAAGTGAAAAGGATGCAAGAAGGGATTGCAGATATGCAGGGCTCTAACCTGCTTCTTTTTTTCCAGGTGCTCTTGCAGAATTCAGGTGACACAGCAACTCGTGAGCAGTTACTTCACAGCTATGATATGCTGATGAATCCTGAGAAGATGGGGGACTGTTTTAATTTTTTTGCCCTGCTGCCTCACCACAGACTTGTACATCCTGACAAGAAAGATAAGCCAGAATCAAAGTCTCCCCTACCACCTGTTGCTGGATTTAATGAACTGTTACTAAAGTAATTTCAAATACTATTACAAAAAGTGTGATGGCAGAATAAGTCTGGTGCAGCACACCAAACGTCTTGACTGACCTACTCAGAGTATAAGTGGAAATAAAACACTGCATGTACAGAAACCAGCACTCACAGAGCAGAGATTGAACAATGGTTTGGGGCTCTTACAATAGAACTGAGTGAAATATTTACTCGTGGAATGAAAACATGTCAGTAACAAACAGATGCACCAAGGAGTCTTAAATGTACACAAGCATTGGTACTTGAATAAAATCAAGATGCCTTGGCATATTTGAAGATATTTTTATAAAGAGAATAGTGACAGGATGCAGGTAAAAGGAGTTTCTGCTGGCAGAATTTCCACAGCTGGACATCTCTAATAACAAGTCCACCAACAAAGTACAGAATCATTTATTCCTAAGAACATTTGATAGGAGAGATAATTCATATAAATAAAATGAACAAGTCTGATAGGGAAATAAATTTTATTTTCAAGCTTACCAGAGGATATTTACAAACAATGGGGTGTATAAAAATATAAAAGTACTTGACAGTGTCATTTTGAGGCTATAAATTTTACATGAGCTTTTTTTCTAGCATCACCATAGCACTATTGCTTGAATGAATGCAACTTAATTCATCTAGGGGTAAAGGTATTAAACACTGTAACCTACTGCTGTCAAAGTCTGCAGTAAAGGTAGAAGAAAGGGAATAAAAAACTCAGCTATTTTTACTACTCTAGGAATTTTACTCATAATGTAAGTCTGATTTTTTTTGGTCTCTTGACTACTAGCTGCTTGTGGCTTCTATTGTCTGGCCCCATAAGTCTGCGTATGATCAGGCAATCTCCTCGAAAGGCCAACAGCATTATTTTTATTTTAATACAACTTGAAGAATAAATAGCTCATATAATATTTTGAAGCAGAGCAGACTTCATGGGGAGAGAAAAAAGCCAGACCTTCTACTTCATTACTGTCCCCTCCTTCTTCTATTCCTGTTGTGCTTTTTCAAGTGACTGAGCTGCTTTATTTCCTCCCTTAAAACATCATAAACAATTAAACCACAGGTAAACCTGAAGTAACAGCTCAAGTAAAAAATCTAAAGTTTAAAACCAAACTGTATCTACATTATTACAGTTAGGATGGAATATAGCAATGGCTTCACTGAAATTTGGTCACTTGAGCACTGGAAGTTGAAAAACAGCACTGCTTTCCTTGCCAAGAGCAGGCAAACACCACACTACCAATGTCAGAGGTGATTGCTCTGGTTCCAGAAATGAAAAGCAGTGTCTCTGAACAATCAGTCCTGAAACCCTCCCTGAACAGGGTTACAAATCCAGAGCTCAGCCTTTGCCAACACCTACAAAATGCAGTGGCAGATAGATGAAGGGCAATGGGAATAGAAAAAGTGAGTTAAAGACCCAAATCCACATGTGGGCACATCCTTCTGCAGCTGCCACTGACCACTGCCAGGTCACTGCTACTGCAAGCAGCTGCCAGCTCTGAACTAACCATGTAACATTTTAGGTATATCTAACAATTTATAAATCTGCTCACCTGTTTTCTTACCTGAAAAACAGCAGTAGAAAAAATACTTATCTACACACAAATAAAAAAAGAAAAATCTTTGTAGGAGAGAGGAGATACCCCAAAGCCTCTCACTGCCTTGGCAGTTCAAGCCTGTATCAGTCTTCTAGAAATATTTCCAACTAAGCTCCGGTTAAGCAGCTTGGCACATCAGGGATGCATACAGCCATCCAGCACCCTCCAGCAGCACAACACTGTTATCCCACAAAAAAAAAAAAAGAGATTTCACCCTTTTCATTTTTTAAAATAAGACCAAAAAACCCTCTTCCATTTGCATTTAGCATTATGGCCTCAAACTTCTTTGAAATAACATTAACTTGAACTGTCCAAGGGAATCACTGCCAAAGAACACTGCTGTTTCCCCTCTATTGTGCCACAAGTCCAATTAGTGGTTGAGAATCCTTCAACTGAGGCATGTGCACAGAAAAAACTGACTTAGGAGTTGCTTTTGGACTCTTCATTCACCTCAAACAGTTCTGAGCACAGTAAAGAGGATGGGAGGGGCTGCAAGTTAAGGTGGGATGGCAAAGCCCTTTCTCCTAAAATCCAGCTGCCCAGGCAGAAGCAACAGGTGATGTGGTATCCACTGTTACTTCTAGGTTTTGAGCAGAATTAACGTAATAAGCTAGCAGGCTACAAACTACTCCTGATGTAAGTCCAGGGAATCTTAAAAAATTAGAAAAATATTAGAAAAATTTTAAAATCTTAAAACAGCAGAAGAAAGCTGCATGTATTTTTCCCTATTTTTCCACATCCTTCTGCTAGAAGCTGATCTTCCAGAGTGAAAGGATATGCTACATCAAGTTTTTTGTGCTCTCTGTGCATTTTACTTACGTAGTTTTAAGGCAAAATGCCTTTGGTGTGTTACAGTGACGTGCCAGCCTTGCACAGCAGCGCACTGTTGTGGTTTATTGCTTCTTTAACAGGCAAAATAAAAGCCTAGCACAGCTTTGATTGTCATCTCCTTAGAGTGTCAGCCAGCATTTCAAGAGGAATGTAAGAAGTTATGGGGTTTTTTGTTTTTTTTTTTGTTGCTATGTGTAAAAAGTTCAATTAGGGCCAAAACACACATATTTAACTGTCTAAACAGCAGCAAATTATTCCTTCATCTGTGAAGCTGTATTCATCTAAACCACCACGTTTTGCTTTAGCCAAGATATTCTGTACTGATTTCTTTATAGTCTCTTCACCATCCACAGTTTGAGAAACGGGAGATGTATCTAAGTAACAGCAAACAATCCTCTATGGCCTAGTAAATAGGGATTAGAAAACTATTACAAAACTCTTACTGCGTAGGCTATGAAAAAAAAACAAAAACTCTTGAAAAACACAAACCATTCAGTCTGTACACTCTACTCCTCAGTCATGGCTTTGTAGCCACCCAGCTCCATGAAATGTTACCCAAGAGGGCTTCCTATCCCAGTGTCCAGTAACCACTGAGAGTTAAAGTCAGGGATGGAGAAAAGCTTGCCAGACGTCAGTCTATTCCCCCGGCAATGCAGGAGCCTCTGGGGCTTTACACACCGAACTATGGGTACAGCATTTGGAAAGGGCAATAGCTGTTCCAAAACTTATCTTCAGTTTCTGCCTGGAGTATCCTTCTTTGCTGCAATTCAGCATAATGAACAAATCAAGGGTCTTCTTCCATGTCATCTGGATTGGGAGCCATAATGAAGTGCTGGGGGTACTCGAGGTTGTGTTCGTAAGCGTGTTCTTTCCAGCGCGCATCGTCGCTCTCGTGGGTAATGTAACGCTCTCCAATGCGTGTTTCAAATTCTCTGAGGTCAAGCCAAGTCTGATAATCCTAAGGAGTAAAAGAGATTTAAGGAAGCAGCTTTAAAAAACAGCAGCACTACGTTCCCACAGATAAATTCTGCAGTTTGTGTCCATTTTTAGTGTAAATAAGCCACAAAATATAACCAATGAGATCTGTTTAAAAAAAAACCCAAAAAAATCCTCCAAAAACCCAAAACCAAACATACTCAACAAAAATGCCCCAACGCTGTCGACAAAGATTAGTTCAAAATTAAATAGGCTAGTATCTAAGGTTGTCAAAGCAGCAGATAAACTCCATTCCAAATCTTTTTCTAAACTGACTATAAATTAGTGCACACACCAGGTTGTGTGTCCACTTCTGCTGAACAAACAGTGTTTGTCTCCATGCATCTCCCACAGGGCTCCATGCACTCATCACTACCCAAAGTCAGGGGGAAGACAGAAGAGTAAATCCACGTTATTGTTAGATAGAAAGGAAAAGGTAGGAGAGACAGTAAGACAAATTTTCCTTGAGGAAAGAAGCCATTCACAGATGGTCAGAATCCTGGAGTACATCAAATGTAAAGCTAAAACCAGAAATGCTCAAGCCTTCGTGAATGCTTGTTAAGAGAATGTGAGATTTGCAGTTTTCATAAGCCTCTGAAGGATTTCAGCCAAAAACCATTATAAACATTTTCACCCATTATAAACATAGTGTAAAAGGCAGATGAGTTTACCTGTAACCATGGGTGACTAAGAGATTTGTCAACACTGAAACGTTTTCTCATCTTCACTTGAAGCAAATTATTTATTAAATCAATGGCTGACAAAGAAGAACAAAAATTATATTGTTTAAATACTAATCACTCCTATCATCATTCACATGCTACAGTAGAAATTAGTTTTTTATTATTTTTTTATGTGTGAGTGTATCCTACACTGAACTCCTTTAATTGTAACCAAGCTCTTGAATTTTATATTTAGCTTTGCTTATGTTAAACGTGGCTACAAAATAGGTATGGGTTAAGTACTCAGTACTTTTGATGGAAACACTAAAAGCTTTACTGTGTTATTCCTTCATCTTTTCCCCTACTGATTTCAGTGATTTTCAGATATGCTTAAAAAGCTTGAGCATAATCCCGTGTTCCACAATGATATGGGTACTTCCACTATTGTATATGTCCTTCCACATATACCTGTGTATGAATCATGCATTACCCAAACATCTATAACCATTATACATTAACAATGTATAACCAAAGCTGGCACTGAAGAGCTCTAGAGACCTGCCCTGTAAACTTCTAGGTTGCTCAGATCCGACACTTAAATTTGTGCTTTCTAATGTACAAACTAAAACTCCAGATTCAACTTTGAACCGTTTCTATGTTTACAGTTCAGATAAAATATGCCAGCATTCAGCAAATACCCACACATGAATTAACTTTCCTTTGGGACTTTTGGGAAGTGTCAGATTACTCATCCCACTCATCATGCATGAAATTAATTTTTCTTGCTAAATCTTCTGACTCTTCTGAAGTTATCTAAAGCATTACATTTCACAATTTATCTTTCACAAATATATTTACCTCACATTTATCCAACTTTGGCATAGTCTACTAAACTCAAACTGTCAATAATTTTCACACTCCTTCCTAAATGAACTTAGATGTTTACGCATTTGAATGTGTTACCTACATACACAAACATTCTAATAGTGAAAATTAATTTCTTTACCTTCACTAGAAATTTCCTTCCAGGGATTTGGTGGGTACATAAACGCTGCGTTTTGAATCTGATCATTGATATCCTCATCCTCATTAAATGGGAATGTACCACTGAGGCTCACGTAGACAATAACTCCCACTGACCACATGTCCAGGGAGCGGTTGTAGCCTTTGCTCCTGAGCACTTCAGGGGCGAGGTACGCAGGAGTGCCCACCACAGAGCGCCGGAAAGACTTCTCCCCAATGATGCGAGCAAAGCCAAAATCACACAGCTTCACCTGCAAAAGCAGCACACTCTGAACTGAGCAATCTCTGCTTGGCTTCACGCCCTTTCTGCCACCACTCCAACACTCCACGTGTGCAAACAGACACAAAAGCCCATGTAACCCAGCCCATTAAGGTGCTGGGTTGCTGGGTTTGCAGCATGCAGATCAGCCATGATTCAGATCAAGACCTGAACTGGTCCTGCACAGACTCGGGCCTGAGGCACTTTGTGTATTACATGGCCACAAGTGTGCAAATAAGGAAAAAATACCTTGATTCCAAACCAAGCTCATTTTCAGAGGTGAATTGTCACTCTTGAAAGGCACAGAACCAAAGTTAAAAATGCACATGAATCCCAGCTAAATCCTATTCCTCTTAATCATATTCCAGAAGCTGCAGGCTTTGGCTACACGGAAACCAAAACATGAGTTTTAGCTTGAACTCAGACCCAGCCAGCTCTTGACAGAACATTCCAGTAAAATGCATTAGCAGCTGGCACATGCACCAATGCTCAAATCTTCATGATCCTGCCACAGTTAACTTGAGCACAGCAGGCACTTGTGGAGATAAAAGGATCCAGACCAAGTCCAACGTGTAACCCCAAGTCAATAAGCTCTCCTCAGAGTGAAAGGAAGAGCAATGCATTGAAGGCACATAGTGAGACAAGGGGAAAAAAAAGAGACTACAATACAGGCAGCTCAAGCAATTCTAGAAGTCAGCCGAAAATCCCACAAGAGGTTGCTTTTTAAGCAGCTATGTCAATACTGCTTTAAAAAAAACCCCAATGAATAGCAATAAAAAGTATTGTTTAATCTTGACTCACTTGAGGGAATGGTTCTGCTGATGCTAGTAGTACATTTTCTGGTTTTAAATCACAGTGCACAATATTCTTGAAGTGTAAATTCCTCAAAGCAACAAGTATCTACAAAACAAAAGTACACCTTCAGAACATATTCAAGTCAAAAGACACACACATTAACCAACACAACAATTTTTTTAGTCCTCAAGAACTAACCCATATACACTGTTCAAGTACTGTTTTTTCCAGCCTACTAAGACTTGAAAACAAGGGGGGTTATTTTCCCCAACCTTTTCCCCTCCCCTCTATCTTTTTGAATGCTTGCTGTTTTGACATTCATCTTAGGCATCCATAATGTTATGTGTTGGGGAAGAAGAGCCACAAAATTTAACATAATTAACATTCAAAGTCCTTTTCTTGTTTATTCAACTTTCATTAGATGTGTAGCTCCCTATGCTGTCTCTTTTAAATAACAATACAGAAAACCCCTTCTCCAAATTCTTGTCTTAAAATCCAAATCTAGTCTTTCTTTTCCAAGCAGAGGAACTGACTGCTCACCTGAGTGACCATGAACTTAGTTATTCGTTCTGGAAGTCGACTTTTCTCACTGGAAAGAATCATCTCTAACATGTCCCCATGCAGCTTCTCCATCACAACAAAGACCCGTTCTGGGGTTTCAAACATACATTCCAGGTTCACAATCCCAGGATGATGCAAATTCTAAAACAAAGTAGCATAGGTACATCACTAAAATAAAACATTATGATATACCCTGAATTACACAGAAATGCTGACCACAAATCAAAAAAAAAAATAAAACAGTTAAATAGATACAGCTGAAAAAAATATCTGAGGAAAGAAACTAGCTTGAAACAAATGTCAACTACTAAGGATAACTTGTTTAATACAAATTAGCTGCAAGGATTGATTTTATAGCTGATGCATGTTCTGTACTTAAGTTACCAAGTATAAGCATAACACTCAAAAATTGAGGAGTCAGTAGTGGAAAGCAGCAGAAAATAATACTGAGGGAGACAGCATGGAGCCTAAGTACATGGCTTCAGTGGGACCCCCAACAGCAGGGTAGATATAACTTAGGGGTGCCCAAGTTATCAACTCTACCAAGTACTTAGGAGTTCCTGCTTTTATAAGATTGTCTCTTCCAAAAGTACTAAGAAATCACAGATGGAGATTTAAAAATCAATTCAGAACACTTACACACAATACAAAATCTCATTAATGGTCTATTTAAGACAAAACTCCAACACGATTCCAAAACACTTTTATACCTGGAGAATGGCCACTTCATTACGAAGCTGACTTTCCTGTTTAGTTGGAAACCTCATCTTGTCAATGACTTTGATAGCCACATCTCTTCCAGTCTTCCTATGTTTTCCTAAACAGAAAGTCAATGTCAGCCATCAAGAGGTAGAAGTAATTCATAGCTATAAAACATTACAGCAGAAATTCCTTTTTGGGGAAACCAGTATATTCTGTCAAGTGCACAATATTACCAAAATTATATTTAGAATTGCAAATGGACATAAATAAAAGAAGTGATCAGCCTCCACAGGAATGAATTCTGTAGTTTAAACTTAATCTGGTTACCACTCTGCTGTCAGGTACACACACACTGACATTAGATGTATTGGGTGAAGGTTTTGCTTGTGTAAGGGACTTGCATATGAGCAAGTAATAACTGCCCACAGAGTATTGCCTTTCCTGTAAAAGCAACAACAATTCAAGGCCAAAGTGAAGACAGATCTACAAACCCACTCCAGTGGTTTCATACTCTTATGGGCTCCATGTGCACAGGAAATTACACACCTAATACTCTATGAGAACATGTGAGTAATTAGATGCCCCAAAGAACAGCAGTACATTTAACACCCAGGGCAGTCTACTGTGACCAAAAAGCTCTAAAAGGCTGTGGTAAGAAAAGGTGGTGAGAAAAACATCATGCTGACAGCACCACATCTCATTCCTTGCTGCAACCTGCACCAGCTCCATGAGAAGCATTCTGCAATATGCAGGGAGGCTGTGTCCAGGGCTAAGTGAGGAGCTGTTGATGCCTCCCCACAGCTGCTGAACTGATTTCTTTCAGTTACATCAGAGAGGTCAGTGGGATCACACACTGCAAGACCTCAGAAATCTGAGACATTTAATACTAAACTACAACAGAACAGTAAGTCTGCACCAAAGAAAAGTGCCATTATTCATTCAGTGAAGCGTTTGGAAGCCATTTTGGGAGAAGGGGTGACACACACAGCTACAGTGCAAGTGGCACAGAAGGTTCTACCAGCACTGCTGTGGGGAGCCCAGCTATATCTCAGCAGCACCAGCCAGCCTCCCCTGCCTCTCCCTGGTCAGCACTGGTGGCAGGGCACAGGAAATGCTGCACAGACTGCTCTGCCAAGCAACTACTGCACCTGCCTTGAACATCATAATGAATAAAAGGCTTATCTCCACCAGATGAAGGAAATTGTATTGAAATGCAGCAAAAATACAATCAATGACAAACTAGATGCAAAACACAGAAGGGAAATGCTAGATTGTTAAAGAACGTAATGCAAACCAACCCATCTAACAAAATATCTAAATACACAAACTAGACTACAGCTAAACAATTGCCCATGAGGAGTAACAGAAAAGCAGCTTGAAAATTCCTTTTGTTAAACAAAACACAACCAACCAGTTTTCAGTGCAAGTTTTACATCAGTAAGAAAACGTCAAGAGTAGTTTTTTTTCTGTCTCCCTTTTTCAGATCTTCCAAACTAATGAAAATAGGAAAAGCAGGGGAAAACTGTTCTCACTGATGCAGGAGTATCCTATATGTGTATCCTATAACTTTTTAGTTGCAATTTTGGAAATGTTTGTCAAGAATAAGGGATGTAAAAAATACAACAAAAAAGAAAAATCCAATCCGAACCCCACAACAATGAAAGCAACTTAATTTTTCCATTAATTGTTACCATTATTTCACTATGACTACACAGATGCAGATAAGGCAACATCAGAAGTTATCAGATCTAGTCTCCATAAATACCAGCAACAATTAAGCAGCATGTAGAGCCAGCAAAACCATAGTATTTTATATTGTCTCTTCATGCTCTTCCAGTTTGTGATTTTATTAAGAAGTAAACATATCCTAGATATTTTAAGCCCTCACTCAGTAAAAAAAGAATTAATGAAAGCTTTTTATAAGTGTTTATTACACTTACAAGCACTTGTAAGCATTGTATCATGCAAAATATCAAGCTGGGATTTATCTAGAGAGCAATTTAGGAAAAATAAAATCCAATCATTAAAATAAGTGTCTGCATTTGTTAATTTCTATTCATAAGAGAGGGAAGACATTTTGTTTCACTACACTTAAAGAAACACAGAGGAGGCAAAAAACCTGTCCTCTTTCAAGAGTGATGTAAAACCAGACCAAACTCTACTTCCACCAAGCAGCTTAGAAGTAAAAAAGTATCTAACTACACAACTGGCACACAAAAAAATCATAGCCACAATACTTCCTAATTAGAAAGAAAATGTGACAAAAGCAGAAAGATTACCACTTGCAAATCATTACTTATGAATTTTTCTTTCTTTCCAGATTTATGGTCTGTGGCTCTCTCAACACTTGAAATATAACAAGAGATTAAAAAAAAAAATAAAAGAGAGAGATAGAAACAGAGTTTACATCCATTTCTAGTATTTCTTCTTTTTTTTGTGATTACATACTAAAAAAAATTAAATGTTGCAACAGAAGGTTTTAAAAATTAGGTGATAATACTAGACTTGAAACCTAGGACTAACACTCTTGGCAAAGAATATATCTTTCTACTTAAACTGCTGAAAGACATTTGTTCACACCAAGTATGTCAATAATATGTTTGCATCCATACTGTCAAATCATAAACTATTTGTTTTTCTAATTGCTTTTGGCCACATCTCTCAGGTGTCATTCAAAACAAGCATAAGAGCAAACATATGACTTCTAATACTGTAAAACACAAACAACAGTGTTAGATTTTGTAATTTAAAAAAAATCATTAAACATGGCTAAATTGTATTGCTTTGTATTTAACTGTGGTCAAAATGAAATGCGTATTCTAAATTGATTACGATGTCAGTGCAAATCTGTTAATGCAATAATATAAATATAAGAAATACTGTACATAAAACTGCAGAGACACGCAACAAAGTAATCCAATCAAAAATTTTAACAAGATTAACTTCACCTAGACATTCTAGATACAGCTAAGTAAGCATGAAAAGGATAATTTTATCAAGCAGACATTCTACTTAATAAATGCATAATAGAACATAATCCAATTTACCTCCATATACAATACCAAACTGACCAGAACCCAGCACTTCATCAGCAAATATTTGGTACACAGAGCTGATATCCTAATGCATGAAAAAAAAGAAATCACAAATATCAGGAGTCATTAAAACGTTCAGGACTACATTAGTTATTACTGGCTAGGGTGTAATTATTTTTGGCATTAATAAAACTCTGTAAAAGGTACCAGCATTACACTGAATGGAGTGGGAAAAAGCAGCAAACTCTTCCTGAAGGGGATCCACTGAGCTGCACCAAAAGCAGGGACACACACTCACAAAAACATACAGCCATGGCAGGTAAGGAGGGTTACTTCCTGCATATAACATGTGCTCTGGTGCTGCTTTTTCATCCACACACTGCTACTACCAATTACTTTGTAATACTCAGATAAATAAATATCACTGTCACACAATGCAAATGACTCACCACATTCTCCTGGACCTGGCAATTTGAAACAGAGATGCTTAGAGACAATTCTTCTGCAATAAAGAAGATAAAGCCAAGTAAGTAGATAAAAAGGGCAGACTTTTTCTAAAAAGAGCGGGAAAATGAAAATCAACAAAAACCCTTTAATGACTTTTAACCCAGCACTGATGAAATGATTTTTAGTGGTGTTTTGCAAAAACTTCATACTTTGGAACTCATTAGATAAATAAGCCTGGTAGTTTTATTGGGATTATTTGTCTTTTTTTTTGTCCTATTTCTGATTACAAAAATAGTAGAATAAAAGTGTGTACACAATAGACAGCTGGAGAACCAAAAGTAATAGCAATTGTATCATAGTTCATTAAACGAATAATGATCTCTGGTAGCAATTTCTGAATAGGATTTCTGGTAACAGAGGCAAGGGGAGCAGGTAGATCCCTCACAGTAAAAATGAATGTGGCTTCTTATCTTCTGTGGCACTAAGATAAACAGAATTAATGCATAAGAAAAGGAAACAAATCAAAGAAACCAAGTAGCAGAATAGCTGATAATTAAAAAAGCAACAAAGCTCATAATATTAAAAAAATCTTTGTTTTATAGATAAACTACAGAAGCATATCAATCCCTGGAATATAAGGGGACATTCAGAAATTTTAATTTCCAAGTAAATGTATCAGATAAAGAATTCTTGAGTCTGCAGCAGACAGTGACATGATTTTTTTCATTACAGGAATAACACTGATGCATGGGCAAGAAGAGATATATCAAGGAAGGCAGGAAATACCCTTCTCTTTTGACTTCCAAGGCCAAAGTAAAGCATCTCAGACTAACAGACATCTACCACTTGGAGTCTGTCTCTCTGAAAGCATTCCTGACCCAAATGGATGTGTTCATGTGTAACCTGGACCCTGACTTGTCAGTGGGGTTGGACTGGATGATCTCCAGAGGTCCCTTTCAACCCTAACAATTCTGTGATGTTAACTTAAAGAAAAAACATAATTAATTCATCTACAAAGTAAATAGAAAACACACTACAGACTTACTAGCACTTTGAAAAGAGCCTTTATCATGCTAAACAGAACTTACAGAAAAAAGATGTCTGATTTTTGTCACTTGTGCTTTATCTCAAAGAAGAAATTTACAGAGAGACGATAGGAAAAAATACTAATTCTCAAAGACACCCTGAATTCTGCATCTGAAATAAGAACTCTGAGTCTTGCACATGCCTACTGATTACTGACTCTAGTCAAGTCAGTACTGAAGTAACCATACAGAACACAAGGGAAAACAATAAAGAAGTCAGACAAAAAAAATTCCTAAGGTCAACAAAAACTGCAGCAAGGTAACTAGAAAATAAAGATACAGCTTTTGAAAGTGTTTAATAGAACACACTGAACCCTTGTCCACAGATGGCCACAGAATACAAAATAACTCGGAGGTAAAGAGTGAGTTATTCCTTCCAAATAAATCCATTTTTCTAGTGTCGGAAATGTGCAAGAGTAAGAGCCAAGAAGTAGTCACTTCTAAAGAAATTAGTAATGCCACAATTCAATATATAATCTACAGCAAGTAAACAGCTTACTCTCCTTTTAGCTGAGACTCACTCCACGAAGAAACACCCCACCCTGAACACCAGGTACGTGGTTACAGAGGATTCTTTGCCACGGGTCAGACTGGAAGAACATCCTCATTTCCTAACTACCTCTGGCCACAATGCGGTACATAATAACTACACTGTGCCTTGTGGACACTTTGACACTATAAATTCCCTGCTGCTGCAAATATCTCCAGCACTAGCAATGTCTCCCTCCTCCTTTTGGTATTTTCATTTAAAAGCATGTATTTGAGACTTTTTTAAAACTAAAATCTAATTATCTTAAAGGCTCTTGAGATACATTTCATGATTCACAAATTGTAGGAAGAAGAGGGATGAACAGATATTTTGTGGCCTTCTGAGAGTTTAAAAACCAATGTGAGTTGTCTAGAACTATGTAAATCCCACTCTCCGACTCACAGCACTTTCTTATACTCCTACAATCCTTAACATACTAAAATACTTCCTCTCAGCATCTACCACTGCAGTTCTATTCTCTATCAATGTCAATGAAATATTATTTATAGCTGAAAAACTATTTGTTTTGGAAAACTCAAGTGTCTTTGCAAGTCTGTCAGCAACAGTAAGCCTAAGATGCTAGAAAATAGAGTTTTGATGTGTGTGTGTATATATATACGAAACTAAAAATTCCATAACAAAAGTGCCATTTTATGTATGTATAAAGCCAGGTATGAGGTACCATCTCACAGGTATGTTTCTTCACTGTAAATAAATACCAATGCCAGTATTGGCATTTCATAGTTTACTATTTTAGACCATTGCTGCATCCACAGAAAGTGCCTTTGCCTCAGACTAGCATTTACACGTTCTTAGCTGTTGCTGATGCAGAGTAGCCAGAGTGAGAGAAACTGATCTGAGAATCTCCTGCAAAAGAAAATTTTACTGCAAGGAGATTAAAGAGTAGCTGGAATTTGAACGGAAACTAAAAAGTGAAAGCACAAGTCTCAGTACAAAATGAGAATGAATGTTGTTGCAAGGAACAAGGAGATGTCTCAAAAGAAAACAATATCTAAGTTTAGTGGAGCCTTGATAATGAATATAATACTATGCCAGAGGAAAAAAGGGAGAGAAGGTGCACAGAAAGAAGAACAGAGTACTTTTTATAACTGCCCGCAGCTCAGAAAAATATTTTTTATATCACTGATGGTATTTACATTGCAACACTAACACTTTTCTTCTCCTCAGCTACTGACATCTCACAGAATTTAAAAAAATATACATATATATAGGTGCTAACACTAAAAAAAATCCCAATTTAGTTCTTTCAAAGTGTATGCATGTAGTCTGAATATATTTATTTAGTTACGTATATTAGAAATATTTAATCCGTGCTGCCTTTTTACATCTAGGTGTGTGTTCTTAGTGGTCCCACAATAACACTGCATTCTGCATTCCTACCATAAATCTGATTCTTTACTACTTTCTGCTACAACAGATTGAAGGATTTGCCCACCCTTCACAATCCTGAGGGTAATTTTTTAGAGACTCATGGAAAATAATGGACCCAATTCAGCAGATAATCAACAGACAATACTTCACTCTAAATGAGCACTTTTCCCAAAGGAATCACTACCATCAACAGCTTCAGCATATGAACAGTGCCTTGTCTGCCTGCTTACTGTGGTCTTTTCCTTGTCCTGCAGCAGTGCAAACGCTAGGTTGAGGAGTGACTGGCATCAAGGCCTGGCGAATGGCTTTCTCCCAGCCCTGAGCTACGTCAAGTCCAACTCCAGAGGCAGCAAGAACTGGACTGTGATGAGTGCTGCCATTGTTCTCGCCAACAAAGTACACCATCGTGTCAGTGATGATCTCAAAACAGTAGGGGTTGCTGCCCTGCACCACGTGTGAAAAATCTCGAGGCTGAGTCACCTGGAGAATTTCTGAAAGTGGAATCTCCTGAAGAAAGACATTAAAAATTAAAAAATGAAAACGCACACAATATTTTAATATACTAACACCCATAACTTCAAGCGTTGCAAAGAAACCAAATCAAATATATCAAAAAAACAAAATGGAAACACCAAGCTTCATCAACACAGTCAAACTGTGCATGACCACAGCCCACACAGTTTTCTGAATCCCTATATACAAGCCCTGACAGACTCTCAGGCCCACCACAGTTCTCTCTATACAACTACTATTTTCTACTCAAACTACATTTATATTCATCACAAGGCACAGCCCCATTGCATGGGTAAGTGATGCACAACTAGAGAATGACCAATTCCCCTTGCAGTTTGTACAGCTTAGGCAGAGAAGAGCATGAGGGGGAAAAGTGAAACAGTCACATTAAGGAGAGGATGCAGTTAGACACACTAATCACTAAGCACTGCTTTGTGCATCACAATGGTTTTGGGTAAAGATTCTCTTTCACACAGATATTAGCAGATATTATCTGCATATAGCTATTATCCTCTACCTAGTCAGCTCAAGACCATGGTACAAGAGTGTTACAGAAAAGATCTGAAGGAAGAAATGGTTTCAAGTTCACACTAGCTGGGGGAGGACATTCCACATCCATGGAAAGGTGCAGGTGCACGTCACTTGCAAGAGCAGTGAACAAGCAGGTGAACACCAGGCAGGCATTAGGAGGATAAGAGACAGCAGCTGATTGAGATGAAGAGCAAACAAAGGTAAAGGCAAAAACTGTGAATTACTCTAACAACACAGACAATCAGACCTAAGCAGTTAAAACAAGGGATGCAGGGGGCAAATGAAAGGACCAAAAGCAGTGACTTAACGGAGCAACAAGCAAGGAACATATTTTACCAGCTGTGTTTTGAATGCACAGGGCAATACAAGTATCAGAGAGGTCTGAGAAGAGACTGCACTGGTCAAGATAGGGATGAAAAGGATCTGGGCAAGTTTGGCTGGGTGGACAGAAAAAAGGCTTGATCTTAGAGATGTTACAAAGGAAGAAGTTTTGGACCCCCACCTAAAGGTATAAGACAAGAAAGGGAAAAGTCCTGTTTACATATTCAAATGCATTTTCTGAATATTCCACCATCAAACACAATCCAACATTGACAATACACTAAGCTTCATTCATATAAACATAAGGTTATACAGCAAATTTTCCTGTAAATCTTGCTTGAAACTTTCAGTTGTACAGTAGGGATTAATTTAATTTGAGGAACATTGAAATAAAACATATAAGCATGCAAACTTTCACTAACTACTCAGAGAACACAAAAATCCAAGCCTTCATTCGACTGGTGGCCAAAGAAATTCTCTTGTAATTGTGAGGAAAGTTTAATATACCAGATAATTCAGGAGAACAGTACATGCAAAAATGTAAGGAGAGACATACTCAAGGGAATTAGAGCAGGAGCTGCAAGCAACTTCTCAAGAGTTAGTCTTGGTCCTTCTCACTTACAGGCTTTGGGCAACAATTAACCTGGTCACGGTTTTGATTCAAAAAGAGATGGGAAAACGGAGATAATACGTAAACTGCTGGCAATAGATTGCATATCTATAAAGCATTGAATAAATCCAGTGAAACATAATTATTACTCATCGTCAATTACCTTGTAATATTTTGTTCCAGATTCATTTTGAAATAGTGTGAGGCATTTGCTGTCCAGTCTCCAGTAATGTCTTTTCCTCTACAAAATGCACAGTACAATTACGTAAGGAATAAATCTCTCATATGGTTTTTGCTATCTCATTATTTAAATTTTAAAAAAGCTTTAAATTAATGTGATAATCATTCAAGATTAATCCACAGTTTAATCTTAGACTACAGACATTTAAGAATAGACTTTGAGAATAAAGATTTTGTTTTAATCAAAGAAGAAGCTCAAAAATTATTCCCACAAATTAGCAAAAATATCACTTACCTTACAGCAAAAGCAGTGACAACACGAGTTACCTCATATAGGAAAACACAGTTACTAAACAGGTTTTATTCTAGGTGTGTATTCTCACAAAATCTTCATCATTTAAATTCAGTGACAACTGTGGGACTCATGCTTTCTCCCTCTATGCCCTCATACCAACATTGCAAGGGTTCAAGCACTGAACAAGCCTAACAAGTCCTTAATTCTTTTGTCAATACAGTAGCAAACCAGACACATTATGAGATTCAAATGAAAAAAATACTTTGTGGGGAAAAAAAAAAATCAAAAAACAAGACAGACTAAATAGCCATTTGCTGGAAGTAACCACCAACAAGATATCTCCTTCACCAAAAAGTAACATGGATTAACTGTTGTGTATAACTATCTTGTAATTTAAGCAAAAGAATATTCCTCAAAACAAGGAAGCGTTTAGAAAGCTAATATGGCTGAATGAATCTTAGATACTTTGCTTACACCACGTTCATATAGTTAGAAAACCAAGAAAACCACTTCCATTTTTATGGGACAAAAACCCAAAACCCTTAACTCTAATTTAGGATGACAAAGTTTGAAATTATTTTTTCTATTTATATTTTATAAACTGTCATATTAAAAGCAAAGTTGGTTTGGTTTTTTTCCATATTTAAGCAGAGCTAAAATCACTTCAGTCAGGAAGAAGCTAAGTCAACCAATAGGAGTTAGACCAAGAAAACTAGATGAAAAATGGATTTAACTAAAAGGAATTCCCAGACAGCACTAGTACAGTAGGTGAAACCAAAAGGGTAAACCCTTCCTTGACATATATTCTCTTTATTAAATCATGAATCAGAGAAGACTTTGGAGGAGAGGAATTAAGGAAAAGGTTGGTAACTTACTCAGGGATTCAAAATCTTCCCCATACCCTACTCTGAGAAAGGATGGGACCAGGGTCAGAAAAAGAGTAAAGATGATGACATAGAAATTTCTCATTTTAAAGAGTGAAACCTCTTGCTATGCAGGGAGTGCAAGAAGCACACAGACCCTGCTGTTAAAATGAACCTGTGTGGAACTGATAGGAAGCCCAGTTGTTTCAGGAATAGGAAACAGTCTGACATGGCTGAGAACAGAACGGTCAAGGGAAACAGCCGATGTTGTAATGCCCAGCACGGAAGTCTCCTCCCATTAGGAAGCTCTGTGAGATCTTGTTTGGCTGGAGGTACCTTGCTTTGGGTCAGCATACTCCCATTTGACTGGCCTTTTTCAGTTGATGTCATCAAGGCAGCAGCCAGACTGAGAGATGAAGAATATCAAACTAAACTAAGGTGTTTCATCTGATCACTGTTCAAAGGGGAGGTTAAAAAAAAAAAAAAATCCATGGAAAAATATACTGGCTGTACTGAAAGCTTAAATCAGAGCTGAATACCAGGTCTGCTAGAACTATTCACTTTTGTCTGCTACCTGGCCTTAATTTTTCCAGAGCCAGCTGATGATAAGTATGACTTTTATGTAGTGTTGGCTGTAACCACATCTAAAATACACTAGATACTTATTTTGGATTGTGAAAAATATATCTAGGTATTAGAAACAGTTAGGAAACAGTTTTTAAGGTAGTTTCACAAAGACCATTTACAGCAGTCAGTTTAGCTGACAATCACAAAAAGTGAAAACATTACAGTAACCTGAGCTGCCTATTATCACCCCTCAACTTGATTTTTATCAGAACTTAAATAACTTTGCTTCTCTAAATTCTCTATGTTTCCTCCCATCAGATGCCACAGAGATAAAGAATGCAAAAGTACTTCTGCTGCCTTTCATGGACAGTCTCAATATGCCATAACGTTCTCCATAAAATCTGGTAAGTTCTTAAATTCATTTATCTTTTCATTTATCTACCAAAAAACAAGAGGATTCACTTCCTCCCATCAAACAATACTAAGGAACCCTGTTATTTTGCCTTGTCTTCCTTGATACACAATATCAAGTAGCTTGCCTACTCAATTAAGGTAGTATTATTGGTAGCACTGGCAACAAACAATACAGTCTTTTGGGGGATGCTTGTATACCCAAGGACACACAGTCAAGCCAAAAACTCTTACAGTGAATTACTAGAGGAATTAAGGGCTCCCATATCTACACGTAACTATTTACAAATACAGAGATCATTAGAATAACACTCTCAACCATTTCAGTACACATAATATTTTTATGATTTTCATGAAGTAGAATAGAAAAAGAGACACAAGTATTTAGTTCAATTACTAAAGAGAAGACACAAACAAATTATTCCAAGTTACTTCCCAGGAAAGCTGAAATACTACACATGCAATTCATTTGAGACAATGTAGAGATGCTTTCCCTTCTTAATGGGGAGAAGGAAAAGTACTGTTCAATCACCACATGAAGAATTTGGAATAAACTACAGTTTTTCCCTTTATAATGAACATCACAGCTAAGTTCTTTCAAATTATACTCTAAGTCAGAAATAAAATATGTTAGTTTAGAGAGAAAACTTAATTTAGGAAGCAACTAAAGTAACTGACCAGGTTGTCTCTACTAGTATAGTGGACCATCCATCCTTCTTTCACCATCGTACTGCTCTTCCTCTTTGTGTGTTTGATTGACTGTACGACTCGCATGAGAGGAATATTATTGCTTGTTGAAGGACTAAAAAGAAGATGCAGCAGTTTAATATGTAGCAAGTTACAATACAACAGTACTGCAATTATATTCATTTTACACATTTAGTCCATATTTTGCAGGAACACTTTTTCTTCCCATACAGGTTTAGTTGATGGATGAATTTCATAAGGCATCTGAGCTCCTACTAGCTGTCTCAGGGCAAGTGTTGCAGTACTTAAGGAACAGAGAAGAAACACATTGGAGTGAGGATACCTACAGAAATCATCTCTCAAAACAATCTGCTGAGACTGCTGGTCTTTTATTCTATTTTACACCACAGAAATATAATTAACATCAACAAAATTATAATTTCTTCTTGTCTATGTAAGTTGATTGCTGCTTCACAATATTGTAGCTAATGAAGGTCCCTATCAAAGCAAACTTCCAACATATGAAAACATAAACATCGGGGTATGTTAAATCACAACTGCACTAGAAAATTCTATTAATGCTAAGGTATATTAACTGTCCTGCAGACAAAGGTTTGATAATCTCTAATATTCTGAGAGAGCCATTAATGAAACATACAGGTTTTAACAGCACTGAAAATGAAGCCAACCACCAAGGCGCCTGCCTAACACCAGAGCTCTACATGTGGCACTAACAGACACATGTGTAAACACACATGATGAGGTAGCTTCAAAACAAAAAATGGCACCTAACATGGCATGCTGCTACACTACAGAACTGGCTACAGGATGTTGTCATGCCAAAAACCTGAATTGCTTCAAATCCAATTTAGAGATAAATGGAAAAATCCTACCTAGAGGTAGACGTTGCTTCCCACTCAGGAGATCCTTGAGCTATAAATCACTGAAAGTTGGGAGGTATCATTATATGCTCTCCCTCACAAATTTGCTATTAAGACCTGGGCTACAGTGATGTTTAGTTTGATCAAATACAACTGAGCTTATCTTACTACAAATGACTAAGAAAATCAGGATGACACTACTCAGAATAATAGAGAAATAAGATCAAATTTGACCTAAGGAACTATGTTAACAGTTATTGGATAAAAGACTTCAGGAAAAATCACTTTCAAGATAAATAAAGCAAACTATTGCATAACATGCATAGACTATGATGCCAATATTAAAATAACCCTAACTAATGCCTTTTAAATCCACACATATATAACAGTAACTAAATTAGGCTCAAGTCACAGAGACCTTAAACACACATTTGCCTTGTTAAACCATAAGTTTTATCTTGCTTTGATGACCTGGTTGTATTTCTTCAATACCTGTCATAGCATAACACTTTCCAATTAGAAGAGACTATATTCTTTTAGTCTATTTATGTTTCAGATTTTCTTGAGACAGGAGAACTTTACAGAGTATTTTCAAGCTAAACAAAAAAGAAACCCCACACAAAGGGAAAATACACTTTCAACAATAAAACTTGCCTAATTGGAAATTATTTGCTCACAATATTAAGCAACATACATCCTGAGCAAAGAAATCCATCCTATAACTTACCTGATTGTTTTGACAGCTTCCTCATCTTTGTCTGCATCAAGGTCAGATGGATCCATAAAAAAGATTTTGTCCTCTGGAGGAGAAGGCTCTTCAGCATCATCTAAAACTCTACTACCATCACTGTTCATTTCACTGCTATCAACTTCCATTGGCATATCCAAGTCCTGGCCTGGGCTAGCAGGTTCTGGAAACAACATAAGTCAGATATTATTTCTGACACACAATTAAAAAAAACAATTAAATAAAATCTTCCAAAACGCACTTTTATTTTTTTTTTCAGTCCACACTTATGGAAATAGACATAAAACTACAATCACAATATACAAAATCTTCACATTTTTGCTATAAAATGCAGAGTATGATAATGGACATTATAGATTTCATTTTGCTAAGTGCCAAAGCAAGAGAGACCCAACTAAAACATGAATCATGCTGAAACAAACAGAGTGAAAAGCTTGAAGTCTAAACCTAAATATCATTAAGAAATTCTGTCCACAAGTAATCAGGACAATGTAACCTTTGGAAGGCTAGAGATGAACCAGAGAATTATTCCTGTGCAAATTAAATTCTCCATTAGCAGAAACCCAACTCTGCTTTCCCTGCTCTTGTAGTCCATAATAAGAAAAGTAAGAAAGAAAAGGGGGACTATGGAATTGCAGGAAAAGAGAAAAGCAGAACAGATCTTATTCACCTCTGATTTTCTGCAGGCAGAAATTTAGTGTTTTCAAAAGCTGTACAACCGGTACTGTAGAAAACTAAAAATTAAATCACAAAAACATCTTCATCTGTAGCCATTTTATAGTTGTTTTTTGGTTTGTTAGTAGGTTTGTGAGGGGTTGTTTGTGTGTTTGTTTTTTACCTGGGCCAAGTTCAATTAAGAGTGGGAGAAAGAACAAAAAATAAATTCCTCTGCACATCTTCAGAAGAACTACGTGAAACTGTAGTTCCCAAACCATGTGGCCTTTAGCACCTTAGCATCACAAGGGCAGCAAAACCAGGCTGCAACACCATCTTGTTGCACATTGCTGTTCATAGCCACCAACTTCAAGATCCAGGAAAGAGCCTGAGAACTGGAGAAGGCTGGCATGACTGGAAGGAATATATTGTGCTAACACAGTTGCTGCCCAAGCCTTTGAATCAAATTGTACAGTTTGATGCAATCTGTTCCATGCCACCAATTTTGTTTCACTAAAAACGTGTGACAAGGCAACACAACCACAGAATGGCTGAAGTTGGAGAAGATTTTTGAAGGTCACCTGGTCCAACAAACCCCCCAGTTCATTTCTCCAGTCTGTTGAAGTCCCTCTGGACAGCAGCACAAACAACACCATTAATGAAGGTGTTGAACAAGACTGGAGCCTTTGTTGGCCGCTGGGGTACTCCACAAGTGACTTGCCATTGATAATCACCCTCTATGCCCACCCACTCAATCAGTTTTTAATCCCTATCTGCTCATCTATCCCATATTTCATCAGCTTAACACTGGTCTAAAAACATAAAAATACACTAAACATTCTTCCATAAAGTGTTTCACACACTCCTCTTTCAATTCTGCAAATCTATTCAGAAAACAGTCGTACTTCATTGAGGTTTCCAGAAATTAGAGTACAGTTCTTTCTTTTGGTTTGGCTTGGGGTTTTCTCTTTATCTCAAACACCTCAGTTAACTCTGGCCAGTAAAAATCATGGATATGAGAAAGTCGTAAAAAATGGTATGTGTCTTCAGATGTTAATGTTTTAAAGTATATATTTGATGGTGAACAATGAGTAGACTGATCACAACAGATCTTTAAATTTTGTACACTGGCATGGCTTCTAGATTTTTCATTTCCATTGAGCAACCCCAAGCAAAGCATAGTGAACTTGTCAAGACTGATTAAGTAAAATTTAAGTCATCAGAGTGCAAGTTTAACAGTGAATCTTTTTCATTTTCACTGACCTCAGTGAAAAAACTGACAAGACAAATAAAAAGATGCCAAATATTCAGAGATGAGAGAACTAAATAATAATGCATCTCATTCAGCCTCAAAAGATCTCTCACGATTTGAAAGCAGGTTTCTCATCTTACCTCCATTGAAAGTAACCTCTCCAAGACAGTCTCGGGGTACTTTAGGTGCACAGCGTTTGTGGCAGTTGAATCTGCAATCTAAAAGAGCAGATAAATAAAGCCTATGATACCAGAACCTCATTCCCACCCAGACACTAACATTTATCATTCCCTTCTTCCAACACAGACTTCAGTTCAGATTCATATATTTGCATCTAAATGAAGACAGCACCAATGAGGTCACCTCCAGGAGGAAATCAACAATCTTGTCCTTATGTCACATGTTGATTTGTCCCATCACTATTTATTATGTCAGTATTTCCCCTTCCAGTACAAAATGGTTTGCTACTTCTGTAGCTTTTTCTGCAGCTATTTTTTCCCTCATGATGTAATTTCTCCCATTCTTACATTTGTTCCACATCCTTTTTTCCATTGCTATATGATTTAACTGTCTCATCTTTAACATTTTTCCCCACCTGCCAAATAAGACTTGCAGACATCACAGGCCTCTACGATCACACGACTACAGATCAGAGCAAATATGTTCTGCAGTAAAACCCAAAGTCCAGTTCCCCTCTCCTTCAGGTTATAGATTTGCCCGACTACTCAAGCTCCATTTCTTGCTGACACAGGGCAGATAGAATAACATTATGTCCAGATTTGGCCTGATATGGAGATGGAATCACACCTGGATGTGTGCCATTTCTGCACCCGAGGTAACAGATGCAGCCTACTGAACAAAGTCCAGCAAACAACATTACTGGTATTAACAGGAATTTCCTTTATTAGTAGCATCTCTGTGATTTTCAACTCCATCAACAACACAAATTTCAAAACTCCCTACTGCCCCCACAACTGTTTTCATATTGATAATTTAGTCTCTTTTTGCTATCCAAAGCAAGCTCAATGTGTTTTTCCTTTAAGCTCAGACAAGAGAAAAACCATTATCTCTCCATTTTTAGTAGCAGAGGAGCCAAATTCTAGAGGAGAATACAATACTGCTCAGCTTCGGAGTGCCTAAAAGGATGCATCCTAAGAGACCCATGAACACTCTTTTTACAGTCATGGCTTCAGTCCATATTATGGAATACAATTACTTCACTACTTTGAAAGAGACTGGAAGAAACAGAGACATTTCAAATCATGTCAGGAAACTAGAAGACCGAGTCTATCGTAATAAATTAAACGACATTCAGAAACATTCCTGGATACTCAATGCAATTCTCTAGTCTAGTAAATAGCTACAAACATTCCCTAGCATACTTTTGGCCCACAGCATTAGCATAATCCCAAACAGTTCCAAGATCTAGCTCATAAACTGGAGCATCCTATGAAATTGCTCCAAACAGGCAGTCTGCATAGAGCCACCCAGGCTGGGATGCTAAGAAAACTTGTTCATGAACATGGGTCATTCTGTCCCAGCTGACCTCAGTGTCCGGGAATGTTTCTGGGCACATTTAATTTATTACCACAAATACAGCCTTAGCATCTCAAACAACAATCTGAATTAAATCAAGAAATCCAGGGCTCTTACGGGTAATTAAAAACATAAAACTACTAAAGGACCCCAGGATTTGTGAATGTGTACAAGGAAGTCAGTGGGAAACCTTAAGAGTCTGTAGGAGAAGGCAGTATGAAAATATCTGAACTGCTTGATAACAATTCCTGATATGTTAAAAATAAGTATAGGGTCTTACTGCATGAATGGAGGCCTATTAAGACACTTATTTCTGTCTTTTACATATACATAGCATTTCTCTAGGCTTGTTTTCCACACATAAATGCTTACAATATGCATACAAGTAATATTTTTATCCAGTGTCATTCAATTCCCTGAAACTGATGTGGTAGCCCCATTTGTTCAGCTGGATACAGCCATAGCAATTGTATATGGTCAGCAGCATCTATATGTTAAAACTTCAAGGCATCTTTTTCAGGCTT
The DNA here is from genome assembly GCA_013397245.1 of Thryothorus ludovicianus. NCBI lineage: Eukaryota > Metazoa > Chordata > Aves > Passeriformes > Certhiidae > Thryothorus > Thryothorus ludovicianus. The sequence goes on from VZTB01000666.1 coordinate 211,847, forward strand.
CATTATTTTTGAATCATGTGTATCCAAGAGACACACTGACTGGAAAAAATATCAAAACCAGTTCAGGATGCAGACTTCAAACAGACTACAAAGACTGCAAAAAACAACAGAAATTAAAGATAAAACTACTTCCTTACTTACATGAGACAGCAGTACTACTAGTCAAGAAAAGGTTAACACAGCTGTAAGCTTACAATTTTTACCTCCTCTAATAAAGCAAACTGAAAATGTATTAAGTGACCTCTCTCAAAAAGCTGATCTTTGATACTCCCATTTGTCAAACTCACACGAGAGAAATGGAAATTCCTTTCCATGTTAATGTTTATGATTCATCACTGGACTCTTGTTTCCTGCAACAAAGCTAACAGACCTGCACTAACTAGTAATAAAAAGACAGAAGATCACACTAGTTATGCCCTAGGAATCACAGGGAAGAGCCTGAGAATTGAAGCCATCCATGTTAACATATGCTACATAAAAACCATGCAAGCTCAGCACAGGCACCTACCTCCAAAAGGTAATAATCAGTACAGTACATTCTGTACCAGAATAATACGATGAGAACACACAGATTCTTTAGTGGTCAGTGTAGGACACAGATATTGAACAAAAGGAAGCATTTTCCATTTTTATTAAGTCATAATTATCCTGCTAGTATTAGTGTTTTCAATCTCCACAATTAAATCTTATTTTTCAGAAAAATATACAATTCACAGCTTACTACAGTGAAAATGAGGGCTGCTGTGATCTTCTGAAAATTATCCAATTTTTCAAAACTTATACCTCCCTATTTTGCAGTATACAGACACCTAAGCTGCAATAAGTTTTAAATACAAGACCTTTACTGAAATTTACTGCTACAGCAGAAAATAAAATGTTTACCTTTACACTGCATTCCTTGGCGAAAAAGGCCTTTAAGCAGCCGTTTGCAATACTGGCAGATGGTGGGACGAGTGTAAGAGTGAACAGCAAAGGTGTGTGGGACCTTCACTCTGCAAAGAACCATCTTATCCATCCAGATGGGGCGGCCGCTCCAAGAGGGAATCCTCTTACTGGGTTCTGGGCAGCAACGCTGGAATAAAGAAGGAATACATAATTTGCACCAGAACAGTTCTACTGCCATGATTGCTTTGAAAAGTCACAGCAGTCAGGTGAACTGGAAAAAGGCAAAAGCTGCACCCATTTTTAAAAGGGACAGAATGACCTTTCAGCCTCCCCTCCATGCCAAAGGATCAAAGAGATCCTACTAGAAGCTGTGCTAAAGCACATGAAGGACAGGGAGGTGATTCGGGACAGCCAATGGCCTTCCATGATGAAGTGACTCCATCAGAGGACTAGAAAAGCACTACAGATGTCATTTATCCAGAATTCTGTAAAGCCATTGACACAATCACCATAACATCCTTGACTCTGAAGTGGAGAGATGGATTCAATGGGCACACTTCCAGGAGAATAAGGAATTGGCTGGTCACATCCAGAGGGTATGGTCAACGGCTCAGTGTCCTGACAGACATCAGTGACAAGTGGTGTTCATATTGGGACCAGGGCTATCAAATGTCTTTACCAATGACAGAGAGTGGGAGCAAGTGCACCCTCAGCAAGTTTGGGATGTCATCCAGCTGAGTGGTGCAGCTGGCACACTGGAGGGACACGATGCCATCCAGCAGGACCTTGAGAAGTGGGTCCATTTTTTTATGCAGCTCAACAAGGCCAAGTGTTGGTGCTGCACCTGGGTTGGGGCACCTCCCGCATCAACACAGGCTGGGGGTTGGTGTCAGCCCTGCTGGGAAGGACCTGGAGGTCCTGGTGGATGAAAATACTCAGTGGGGCTGTAAGGGAAGTGTTGGTTCTGAAAGTGACCAGACAAGAAAGTAACCTGGCCAAGAAGCTTGAACAGGTCATTCTGGTATTGTAAAACAAAACCGTGAAAACAACCACATGGAAAAGCCTTACAGAAAGCAGGAAGTTATGTATGAACCTTTATCTCCACAGAAGATAAAATGCTAGAAATTCACTTATGACATTTATTTTTTAAACAACCTGACAAGGTTCAGACAGTATATACAAGCCTCCATATAGAGGGTAAAATGGAAAACACTGGAGGCAGGCAAACCAAATTCCAATCACCACCTCAAACTATCAGTTTTTAAAAGCAAGTTATAGCATGCTGGATAGCTTACTAAACTAAGCAAGAATATTTAGAAAATTAAGAAATTATTTTTTAAATTAAATCCCCTCAAAAAAATGCTTTGAAATGGAGCTAAAAGAAAAACTTTAGCAATTAAAACAGAAAAGGCATTTGAGTAAAATGAAGAGGTAACAAAAAGGTAATAAATATGCACATAGAAAATCATTAAGTTAAATTCTGTGATAAAGGCTTACAATTCCATGTTCACTGAATAAATCTTACCAGTAGTCATAAACATCAAAATAAATATTTTTAATTACTCAAGACAAGGCTTTTATAGCTTCTAGCTAAAAGAAATCATGTTCTTGAACTAGACTATATGATTCATATTTTAAACTGTGGTAAGAATAGTTATAGTGTAAAGTAACAGATGACTAAGAAAGACTAAGGCACAGAAAAATGGATCTAATCACCGCCTGTCCTGTCTTATGATCCAAATATAGTTGGGATATACTTGATAATTGTTATTTGTTATGTAATTGGTAACCTCTCAGCAATCATCATAATAAGGAACTACTACAGATGTCTGTTTTTACTGTAAGCCCTTCATCCGCTACACCCTCCTTGATAGAGTTTGGGGTTTTTTGGATTAACTCTGTGAAAAGCTTAACAGCAGATCAGGAACACTCTTCTCCAGCATTAAAGCTTACAATTTGTACTGCTTTGGCCAAGTAATTAATCTATGCTGATACAGTAATCACAGAATGAATCTGTACTACTAAGAAGGTAAGATGTTTTATCATTCTGAAGCCAAAGTTCTCAATATTTGTGAAGGCTAATAACAAAATTAAATATAAAACTTATAATTTATTTCCTGTTTCATCTCTCACAGTAATAATAAGCAGTAAGTGTCATAGTCTAAGAATTACCATATTTTAAAATTCACTAAAACAGATCATAATGGTTAAGCTTAACTCCCACATCATGAGCCACTTAAAACACTATCTAGTTCTCCAGAGACTGAAGAATTTTAAACAGAAATCATTTCTCCTTTCACATTACATACTTCTTCAGAGGCAGAGGATGTGTGTTCAGCTTGTGCTGGCCTTGGAACCGAAAGCCCTGCTCCTGGCAAAGACACATTGGACAGGCGCCTCTTTCTCACTCCACTGCAGTTGTTTGGAATTTTGAAGGCACATCGCTTATGGTAGTTTAAGCCACAACCTGGAAAAGGAGTTTTTTAATTCAAAAAACCTCCCAACATTCAAAGTAACAAAAGTAGTTCTAATATTTTGATAATGCAGTTTTAAAAATATGACTCAGGAAAATGGTAAAGGCAGAATTTGACTGTTGTTTCAAATTCTCTCATTTTAGTGTTCTTGATGCGATTCACAGGAACAGCTTTTTCTCCAATAAGCCCAGTTCTAGAAACAGACTTGGAAGCAGCTCATCTCCCACCACCAGGAGGCTTTCATCACTTCCTCACTTTGAAGCACAAGAATCAAGAATTCAGCGAGAAAGCAGCGTCAGTACCTGACAGCAGGCTGCAGAGTGCTCTGCAGCCAGCTGGATAAAAGCCATAAGGAAAGGGATTCCCCTTTGGGAGTCTCTCCAAACTATGTGTTCCTTGTGCAAAGAACACAAAGTTGTAAGGTAGCTATTTTTTATCAAAGTGGGAAACAACAACATTTCTGAAGTCATTAGCCATAAGGTTCTGAAGGTCACACACGGTTTGCATTAATGCCAAGATCAGAACTTGGGTTTTCCAATGCACAAACCCTTCCCAGCTATGAAATACTATATTTATCACTTGCTAACATACCAAACAGGATACAACTTCTTCTTCCTTATCTTATATAGGTATACACATACACAAATAGACTAAATATCATAGACTTACCTTCACACTTTAATCCTTGTCGTACCAAACCCCAAAGCATCTCTCCACAGTAGTCACAAAAAGTAGGAGCCTTGTAGGAATGCACATAAAGTGCATGAGGACGAATCTGGAAATCTTCAACTGTAGCCAAAGCTTTGAAAAAATTGCAATACGTTATGGCTCTTGCCACAGATCAACAAGGATTTATGCAAAGAATATGTTTTTAAAATGGCTAATTTAAAGAATTTAGAAATATTTAGAAATCAGCATTTTAGAGTATGACATTTAAATACGCATTTAGGAGTCTACATAGTTTTCAGAAAACATTTTTATTGAGAAAAAAAATTGAACTCTGTAGGCTAATCATCAACTAATCAACAATATGGATCACTCTGTTGAAAACTTCACTAAGTTGAAGGCAACAAGCTTTGCTAAAAGCAACAGTAAACATTTGAAAGAGCAACTTAATTTTCAAGCTGTTTTGTAACCTACAAAGTTTTCAAAAAAAGACAGTTCTACAAGGTAGATTTTTATCTTCCAAAGGACTTTTGCAGTAAAAGCTTATTAGACTAAATTCAGTGTATTAAAACAGAACTGTGGATTCCCACAGAACACTGAAATATTCTTTTCCTTAAACAAGCATAGATATATTTCAATTATTTTTGTCCTGTTTCTTTGAGGGGAAAAAGAAAAAGGTATTTTACATTTCCTTGCCCTGATGGCTACTATTTTTTTATCAGATATGTACTAACACTTCCTATTTAGATTCTTATTAAAAAATCCTACTGAGATTTATGTGTTTTCAAAATGCCTCAGTTTCGGGTGGTCTGTCTGTCAGGAAACTGTCAGAGATTGCCAAGAGACTCACAATAAATTTTCCAAATATGCTATTCACCAGAAGCAATGAAAAGCTCAAAATAAGATGATCAATTACTGAACATCTTAGACATGCCATGAAATGCAGCCAAGGACTCAGCCTTACAGCTATCAAATTCATACTTTATTGACCATGTCTACAAATCTAAGCTCATGTCAGTCAAGAGGTGTCTCTTCCCAATATGTAGCCTCAGTTTGTCACTTTATCCTCAAAGACTTAAAAAACTGCTCAATACTAGTCCAACTTTTATTTGTAGTTTAACTACAGCTGACTTTTGATTGAATTTGACAAAGTATTGATCAAACGCATGCAGTGACAATCAGGACTGAGGTTATTTTGCCCTCGTTATTGGTTAATAACCACCACTCTAAGGGCCATATTGTTTAAAGAAACCATTTTTAAGAAACACAAATACCCATAAGAGTCTGTTTTTATAGGTATGATTCAGCAACAACATTTATGACATCTATAAAGTCTTATGACAGCATAAGCCATCAATAGCAAAAGCTACAGAACAAAAAGACAGGTATAAGCAAAAGAAAACCCACAACAGTTGGAAGAACAAATTCTGAACCCTATCTGCATTTCACCTTAAACAATTATAAAAACTAAAAATTTATTGTTATACTTATAAATTCCCATTTGTATAATTCAGATTTATTTATAATAATAAACCTGAAGAAGATTAAAACAGAACAATGAAAAAATAATAAAACTGAGTACTGAAGCATCAATCAGTGACACTTGGACTTGCTTGAAAACCTCCAACCCAAAGTATATGAGACTTAATGAAAAAGCTCAAGGCAGGCATGAAATTAATGCTCCATGAAGTTCTATTTTCTTCTAATCTACTGAATAAAGAGTTGTTCCACTGTTACAGTAATACTTACCAGAGAGTACAACCTCAACAAGATCTCCCTCATGTATCTCTTCTGCTGATGTAATTCGTTGCAAAATATTATCTGAGTTCAGGTCATGGCGGAACAGGAGAATTTTGTCATACATGCCAAAGAAACCACACTCTGGGAACTGCAACAGAAATCAAACTCTAAATTAATAATAATGATCTTTGATATTCATATACATCAATGTTTTTAATAACAGCTACACAACACAAGAGCTGTAAATGTTTCATGGCAACAAAATTCATCTTATTTTTGAGGAAGCAAAGCATTTTCTGAAAACTTCTGATATTTTTTTGTTTTTTAACCTGAAAAAAGGAAGCGTTAGGGTTTTTGTTTCTTTGGAATATAGTCTCTCAGAATTTTAACCTGCATAATCAGTCTGGCAAGTAAAAGCAAATGCAGGCCTTTAACTTGGATACCACCACCTATAACCCTTATTTCACATTACTCTGGTCAGGCAGGTATTTAGTTAAAGAAGTTCCAGCAGCACCTGCCACACTTCTCTTGAGGAGCAAGCCAGCTAAGAGGCTCCATGCCACTGTTCTACAACAGTTTAGATCTACAGACAGGAGAAATCCTGAGTAACATGCTCCAGAGGACACTGCTTCAGCAGGCAAGTTGAACTCTCTAACCTCTAGTGATCCCTTCCAACATGACCCATCTTCTGTGATTCTGTGAAAAGAAAATCTCAAATCACCACAAGGAAAGGAAAAAAAAAATCCACACAGGAAGCAGATACACTAAATAACATGCCCCATTTCCATGACACGTCACTGAAAAAAAGCTTTGTCATTCTGTATTTTCCCTACTCTTCAAAATACTGTCAATTGTGAGTAAAACTTCTTAAAATTAAAACTTCTTAAAATGAAAAGCTGAAAAGCTTAAAAGCAAACAGTTCACGGTGGAAAAGAGCAGCACCCAAGCAGCTCCTTTGACCTTTTGGTTTAAACAAGAATTCAAACTTGAGGTGGGAACACACACGCAGAACAAAACAGGAAAAATGTTGGAAAAAAATATGGAAAAGCCCAGAAGAACCGTTTAATTAATGATGTAACAAGTTGGTAATCTACAGGCTACATACTCAGTAAGTACCTAAACTGCATGAAGCTTGTGGTATATTGTTCTTAAATAAAATCATCAAAGATTTGTTCTACTAAATAAAAAAATAACAAAGGTATCGCATCCAATGTGCCCATTGTTTTCACATTTTCTTCCCATTCGGAGAAAACATAATGTCCTCTTTACAGCAGCAATTTTATCTATCAAATAAATAAATCAATAAATATCTCTGTTTTGGTGTGTACACACTACATAATTACATGACAGAGAATACTGAGGAAGTCCATGCTCCAGAAAGCATGCTATCTACCTTGGACAGTCACAAAGAGGCAGAATTTGTACAATTTAATCCTTGCAGAAGCAAAAGACAGAGCTGACAAATTTATACTGACACAGATATTTAGTCCACAGTAAGAAAAAAACTGATTTACTGGGCTGATGCCAAAGCAGCCGGCTGCTTCCTCTATCTCTCAACTCACTCTCGGGTTTCCTACATAAAATAGCAAATATCCAAGAATATTTTGAAAATTAAATTTTTCCAATTGTCCAAAGATCATTTGCAATAGGAAAGAAAATTTACAGCTTAAGAATCAGCTGTGCTACCCAAATATGTGTCTCAGTATCTCTGCAAGTAGGCACAGGACTTGACTTTATATTCAGAACACACAAAGATACAGTCATCTGTAATCCTTCCAAGGGAATTGACACTTCTTCATACCTGAAACAACTTCATAAACTTACTTTAAGCTCTAACTCAAAATCCCACTGTGCTTGATTGACAAGAAAACAAGATATATATTTACATTATTAAGCACTGTGAGGTTTTATTCCTTGATACACCGTTAACTTCTTTTAATTGCACTATACTGCTGAAGAATTTAATTTTAACAAATGGGATATAAAATCAACATTACAACAGTATATATCTGCCTGCAAATACACATGACACTTTTTAATAACACCAATATTCATTTCAGCTGCCAGGAGAGACAATTCATGACTCAGGGAATCACATGAACTATTGCCTCTTACACAAAGTTCACAGAACCACCTATGAACCACAGATTTTAAGGAAGCCTCTAAGATATTTCACAGGTTTGAGTCTCTTACTTTTGATAAATATATGTCTTCTCTTTTTTATTTTTTCACTCTTTAAGATCATAACCCTGTCATGCAGCTGCCAGAACATCCCCACACATAATCCCCCACCTCAGTAACCAGAGGTCACATAATCACCTGCCAAGCAGCACTTATCTTAATTGCTATGACAAAATATATTCTGCCTACGCACCATTTACCCATGTACAAATCTTGTATTTATTAAAATGTTGTAAAAATACTATATTAATTTTCATTAGTAAAAAGTATTAGCTGACAAAATAAACTAAAGTTACAGATGAACATTCAAGTCCTCTTTGTGACAGCAAGTGTAATCAAAAATATGAGGCATTACATCCCTTAGAAAGCAGCATCAACATTAACACAAAGTTTTTAAATAATATTATAATAACCATAAGATTTTGGTTTTCAAATAAATTCCAGAAAAAGGCAAAATTAATTTCTATGGAGTAGAAATATTGTGAAAAAAGTAAAATTATCCATTACAGATTGTTGTAACTGTTGATATCAACACCCTCATTTGATTCTCCATTAATTAAATTGACCTTTCAAGCTGTGTATCATGAATGCTTCTCATATTATCAAGATATGATTTACTGCCCTCTGCTTCCAAAACAAATATACATACACATAAAAGAAGTGACTGTGAAAGATTGTCTGGTTTTGTAACTTTAACATTTAATCTCCTTAAAAGGTATTTCTTCTATTTACAAACTTGAGATTTATCAGTGGCTTCTAGACTAAGATGCAGAACCACAAGCTCACAATTAACAAGGGAATTATCTATGTATGTCTACTCCTTTAGTATGGAGTACAAGAATTCTCTCACTGAACACACTCTGTATACAGTTTCTATAGTATGTGACAAGACTGCACCAGGACACATTTTCTGTGCATTGTGCACACCTGATCCCCATTTCTGAAATAATAATTGCAAAAGCTAGAAGGATGAGAAAAGACATAGCCTGTTCACTGGTACAGAGAGTTTCAGTTACTAGGAGGCTTTCCTGAATCCATAGGAGGAACAGCCAGTAGCTGAGGAATCTCACAGTAGCTCCTTTACTGGTCCTGCCTGTGAGGTGCTTGTCTGCACATCCACAAAGCAGAACAGAGGAAAACTGCAGGTAGGGGAAACCTACCAACACCCTGCCCAGGACTTCCCAGGCCCTTCACAGGAGCCATCAGGCCACCAAAGGCCCATTTCCACAAACCAGGGGAGCACAAGAAGAGAGAAAGAAGGGTAGGTAGGAACCCAAATTAAGAACTGCAGTGAAAAGATACCCTGGCCTTCACTGGACAGCCTTAGACTCAGTTTCCAAACATTACACTGATCAAGTAAGGCAACACTGGAACATCTTCTGGCCTGAGAGGGTTTGCAGTCCAATGGCATGGATTTATAATGGAAAATTAGGATTGTACAATACCTATGGAATGTTTACGGAAGAAAACCAAGGCAAGGAAAGAGGTGATTCAGGGAGAAATAAACGTGGGAAAAAATCAAGGGATAAGAAGATAAAAGAGGCTGGTCACCTGTAAACAGAGGCTGGTCAGAACAATTGTCTGATCATGCCCTGTGCATCATCAGCACCACCCATCCTCTATTCTCATTAAATTCAATGTCTAGCTATTTTCCTGAATATTTTGTCTCATTCAGAGCCCACATGTGGGGATCGGGAGGCAGCAACCAGAGCAAGAGGACTCTGTAATATCAGTGACTGGAGAGGTCAGAGTAAGTGAAATCAAGAACTTGAATATCCAGGTGCCAGTAACTGGAAAGACCAAGATCCAGCAGCTGCTACTGGGTAGAGAGTGCTTGAAGCCGGCTGCTGGAGACACACTTTTTTTTTTTTTGTTGCTATTTCTTTACTGGTGGGTGAGTGGGTGTGTGCCTGTATGATTTTTTCCCCCCTACCAGACCTCCATCCTGAACCACCAGAGACTGCTACAGCATAGGACTGCAGGTGCTGCTTGTGTTCATGTGAGTGCTCACAGACACACTTAATCTGTTTGGATCTGAGTTTGGATCTGTGTGTACACATGTATGTGTTGCACACCTGTATCCAAATGCTAGTGCCTATCAGGAATACATGGTCAGTCTTGCTGTCCATGGCTGCACATAGGGACAGAGCTGCAGCAGCCTCCAAATTCAATCATACCTAATAAAATTTTTCAAATTAGATGAACTAATCCTGCTCTTTCCTTGTACACTTCCCTCCCACTCCCACCAAAAAAAATTTCCCAGTTACAAAAGAACAGACCCTACCGGCAAGATGCCTGCTTCCCAACTCCCTTCCACACACTCTGGCTCAGATTGCTCTCCTCTGCCCCCACTCCAGCCCTGTGCACCCAAGCCGTGGAAATGCTGGCTGGCTGCCCTCCCCAGGGCCAGCTCTGATGAGCTGCAGGTGGCCCAGCAGAGCCCTGTCTAAGGCACTTGGCCGAGCCTCCATGCAGGGAGCAATCAGCTCCAACCAAGCAGCTTGGCTCCTTGCAGGCGTGCGGCGCCCTGCTCTCTCTTCCGCTCCCCGGTCCGTTTGGGAATACAGCATTCCTTGCTAGCACCTTGGCCAGAAGGCTCTGTGCACACTGCTGGCCAAGAATAACCTCATCGATTAACAGGGGTTTTATTTCAAGCGGTATCTTTTAACAGAATTTTTACGCAAAGCTTAAACTATGTTCAATAGTTGAACTATATTCAAGTTGTACACTACCAGATTCTTCTCTCTTGTACTGCAGGAAAGTACAGCTTTTATAGCTTTCCTTATGCTCAGTTACATGAAGCTGTTAAGGAAGAACATTATCCAGTTGCTTTGAAGTGTTAAGAATTCATAATGTAAACTTGAAAACAAAACCCAAAGCAGAATTTTTTATAGCCTGTTTTATCTTACAGGATTATACATCTATTACTTTCCTGCATAAAAGCCTAATGCATCTGCACAGTTACTCAGAACATACAAACTGCTAATCCCAGAATTACTGAGTTTCCTACAAGCAAAAACATGACTGTTCCCAGTCTTAACAGTTCCAAAAGAGCATCTAGTGACAGGAAATCACTTGTGGGAAGTCTGTGTATGCACTAGACTAAGCCAGAATTAATCTTTGGTATACCAATATCATCAACTTCTATTAAAAAATATGTAATTCTTAATATCTGGGTGGTACTATCACAAAGAACACAACTAGTGCATTACTGCAGTTACACTGGGAAAAAAAAATCATCAATGTTATCTAGTATGCTCATACTGTATTATAGTATATCTAGCTTTAACTGAGAGTGCATTACATCGTCTTTTTTATCCAGAAGAACTCAACCAACGTACAGCAGTCAGTATTACTGAGCAAAACATAACTGAGGCTTCTTCCTATCTTGGCAGTAAGTGAAAAATCCCTTCCCTTCAAGTTCCAGGAGTTACTTTACAAAGTTCTGGACCAGTCGCCAAAAATTCACACTAGGGAAAAGTGTAGGCGGATATTGTTTCAAGGTCCAATATCTCATGACCCGTCATAACTCAAAACAAATGCTTCAAACCACTGAAAGTTAATTCCAAAGTCTAATGGTCCAGAACACCACTGGAAAGTCTCTTCGTTCCCTGAAATCATCCATTCTATTATCCTGCATCCCTACCCAGCTATTCACTCCCACTCTTTAAAATTATGTGCCAAATGACATTATCACACAGACAATTAGCTTCAAACATGTTGCAGGAGATCTTTCCCTCACCAGATGCTTCAGTAAAGACAGACTACTGCTTGGCTAGGTTTTCCAGCATACAAACCTATTACCATGCTGGAAATGGTAATTGCCTCCCATGTAACACCTCTGTACTCCCAGTAACTCCCAGCTTCCACCTTCTGACAAGCATGTTTGCTTCTCATGCCTCAACTCTTGCTAAGTCTCTGCATTACTCAGTTCATATGAAGAAAACAGTCAACAAGTCAAGAAGGCAGAGCAGTAGGAGGAAAATAGATTTGAGCACATTGGAACAGAAGAGATTATTTGCATTCATTTTGGACCCTTTCAAAAACAAAGACCACGAACTATTACAAGCTTAACCTGGAGAAAAACCCAAAACACTGGTTGCAGTATTGTTACTTATTTATTAAGCTCAAGTTGTTACTGCAAGAGCTGTAGAGATCCATTTGTAATATGGATGGACTGCAATATCTGTGTAATGCAGTGAAAATACAGAAGTGGAATTTAATCAGCGAGACAAGAAGAACACCCCTTTGATTTTGCCAAATGGTGGCTTTGGGTGGGATCAGTCAAAAAACCTGTTCTAGAAAAACTAGGCAGGAAGAGTAAGAAACAGATTGCATGGGTAAAGTATCAGTACTCAATCAAAAAGAATGCAACATTTAAATGATAATGAGAATTTCAGGGAAACATTCTAAGGTAGGGGAGCAATTGGTCTGTTTCAGAGCAAAACGTAACAAAGCTACCAGAGGAAATATACACAAAGGAGAATGTTGAGTATGACTGAAAGTGAAAATGATGGAGGACAGGCCTGTGGACCATAAAAGATAGAGAAGTTGCAGAAAGATGAAAGTAAAGATTTGCAACCTTACTGAAAAAGTTACAACAAATCTTGCAGGTACTGATACTACACAAGTAATAGCGCAAGTAATACTATAGTCATCAAATGTTTGTCATTTATAGCTCTAACCAGAATAAAATTACAGAATACAGCATTTAGAGCATGCTGTCCAACATAATTCTCAGTTTGCAGGCAGTGGAACATCACCACATGCAAGTTTCCAGTTTTAAGTCAGTAATCCCTTTGTTCTGCTTAATGCGAGGAATGAAGAAGCTGTATTCCAACGCAGAACAGGATTAAGAACTTGCCTCTGTAATATCTGATCATTGTGCAAGGACACACACTGTCTACCTGCTACAATGTTTTCTGCTTCTAAACATTGTCCCTTTGTTTCAGCAGCCATATGTGTTCCTCTTCAGATTGCCCCTGAGAACTGTATGTCTGATACTTTAATGTACAGCAATCTAGATAAGCAATGAACAGAGAAGACCATGAATGTACTGAAGACCACAAGCAAGATTTTTTTTTAAGCATCCCTATAAAGTCCAAAGTTTGGATTTTGAGGACTTCGATTAGCCATTCCAATACACAACAACTGTAACATAGTGCCTCCCAAACTTGACTTCAAACTTGAAAAAAATTGAAGAAAAATACTTAAAAAGAAAAAACATCTCCTGATGTTTAGAACATCTGTAATAGAGCTAAGAGACACACCAAATATTTGCATTACTCATCTCACTCTCCTTGCAGACACATGCCTCTTTAGTTTCAGTTCTGCTGATGCTGCTTCTAATTACCCTTCTGCAAAACCTGAACAAGCTACACTGAACACCAGTGTCTGAAGCAGGAAACACAGAAAAGCAGAGTCCTAACCAACATTTTTGATACTGTAATTGTAGCCTCAAATACAGTAAGGCAGGTTGTTCAAGCTCCCAAGTAAGTGAAGGACTCCTCAGAGTACTATTTTGTTCCAGATTACGTACAGGAACACATGTCTGAAACACGAATGTGGAGTAAGGAAATGTCTGTTTAACGCTAGTAAAATCAACACTCACATAAGAAGAGAAGCTATCAATTATTATTACAAGGAAAAAACACATATTTCTCCTTATTCATGAAAGAAAAGTAACAGCAAGCAGATACTGTTAAGTACAGAACTATCACAACAACAAACCACACAGTACCCTGCAGCAAAGACAAGACAGTTAAAGCAGGCTGTGGAAAACCAGAGGAAAGGGAAGCTTTAACACTGTTGAATCTCAACAGCATACCCAGCAACTTCAAAGCTTTAAACTGGAAAAAACAGCAACCATTCACAAGACTACTGACAAGAACGCAGTTCACAGTTTTCACATTAGGTATATACTAATCCTAGAACATTTAACAGTCTAACAGATCCAAGGGGGAAATAAGTCAAGGCAGGATATATTGCTGTCAGATAGAGAGTACAGGGAGAATATTGCCACTCATGCACTAGCTGCAAAACTACTTATGAAAGATGAATCCACCACACATGAGGTTGTTTCCTGACCAGTTTGCTGCCTGCAACATGTTTTCACAGAGCAGTCACTCTCTGGTAGCGTCAGCTGCAGGAGAGCAGAAACTGCAGCAAAGCCAGACAAAAAGGAAAACTGATCATCATCAGCTTTGTGATAGATTAGGCTTAGCATGTAAGAAGTTTGCGCTATAACAAGACCTCAAGTTAAACTTTGAGCTGAGCCTTCCAAAACAACAGAAAGGAAAGAAGAAAAGTAAGTGCAAATGTACTTGTTTTCATTTTTCTTTAAGACAGAAGACAGGAAATATGCAGATGTAAAGAGAAGCTGATATAGAAAGAAAAAACAGCCCCTAAAATGGCTGCATAAAGGTACACTTACTTAACATGCATGGTACATGAAAAGAAAAGTTGACTCAAACAACTCATCTCTTCAGAAAGGAACTAACATGCTGAATTATATTTTGGAAGTTATTATTAAATTGGTTTGTTTGACAACTTGTTTGTAAAAATATGAAAGACGCAGTAAGTTATGAGATGGGAAAAAAGATACACAAGCATATGCAAATAACTTATAATGTGCTTTTGTTTTTTCAGGGGATTAGGTGAAAAATAATTATATAATAAAACTAACCAACAATAAATATCACAATTATCACAACAATGAAAGACATGGAGGAAATTCCCTGACCTTGATGGAAAATAGCAATTATTTCTTATTTTATGTAATACTGTTAACTTCTTTGCTTCCTGGGATCTAACCTTCCTAACCTAAAGATAAAATGTGGATGCAAAACCAGCATGAAGAGTGTTACTTCCTTCCTAGAGAGACAGAATCTGCAGTAGGGTACCCAAGACACAAGAGAAAAGCGTGCTAAGGTTCTTTTATTTCTCAGTCAACCTCCTCCTACATAGAAACTATATTGATATATAAGAGTAGCAAATATATTCAGAATACAGGAAAACAATACTAGGACTTTATTAACTGTTGGGAGGGATCTTTAATTATTAACTAGAAACAAAAAGAACAGCTAGTATCAAGTCTGCAGCCCTACAAGGTATGTCTGTAGCCACAACTGGTCCTGCCACTGTGGCTGGCTATACAGACCCAAGAATATTCCCCAACAGCAGTAAGCATAAGCTAGTAAAAACCTAAGGCATCAGCGACAATCGCTGAAAGGAAAAAACTGTCCATACTGTGAAAAGTCATTCCTGCAGAAAATTTTGATCTACATCTTCTTTTACAAGATTTCACAAGTGAAAAATAAGCGGAGGGTTTACACCTTCTGAATTAAAAGCTTCTCCCTTGAGAGTTACCAAAATTTCTTTCTACACAATTGCAAATACCTAACATAGATCTTTGTCACTATACCAAACTCTTGGCATATCTCAGTTGCCATCACTAAACAGCCTGCTGGCAAACAACTATTGCCGTCAGCAGAACATGGTAGCATTATACCATACCTTCTGGTAAACTATTGAGTACACGAGGTCTTTAACAGCAGAGAGGGACAGGTCCTGAGCTTCAAGGGTGACAGTCTCTCGAGTGAGACCAATCTGCAGAAGGAAGGAGATCCCATGCATGGAGCCTCGGGAGTTGGTGAGGCTCTGGGTACTGAAACTGCCATTGGAGAGTCGACTGGAGAGCCCCGACTGGGGACTTGAAGACAAAGTTGGGGTCTGTGGTGCAGCAGCATGACACGTAGGTGGGGAAAACTTCTGTAAGGATGGGGGAGAAGAGTCGTTCGCTGACATCTGACTTGCTTTACTCTGCCGAGATCCCCCTAGTAGTCAAATTCTAAGTAAAACACGTTATCAGTTCTTGGTTTGAAATGAAAACAAGGATAAGTTTCCCTTTCTTAGTTCAGTAAAATGTTCCTGACCAGTAAAACTTAAATTTCCCTTTCATTTGGTGCAAGCCAAAGAGTAAAATAATTACAGCTGCAAGTTACTTTAAATTAAAGGTTCTCTTTCTGCAGTTACAATCAGCTGATCAAAAGCAGATTGCCTGTCCTTTAGCACCACATCCAGACACAGAGGCTTACATAAAGGCCTCACAGAAACACATCAGCTTTCCTGTTTTATACTTGTCCTTCATTTTTATTAAAAAACAAAAGCTGGAGAAACAGCTGGAAACAGATGATGATTCATTAAAAATCCTCATTCACCTAATTACACAGACCATGTCTTAAATGAAGACCCATCTTCATGCAGATAGCCTTTTACAATGGAAAAAAAAAAGTGTATCCTTGAGCAACAACAGAAGTCCACGTATGTGCTGAATCTATTCCTCCTTCAGAAAGTCTTCTCTGAATTCACAGGACACGGTGAACTTGAAGATCAATGAAGATATCCGATTTCATTTTTATAAAATATTTTAGCTCATGAAATGGAGAAGCAGAATGTCTGAAGACACAATCACATTAAATGTAATCTCTAGCATCACCCAGATAATCTCCAGCATTTTGAAACATTGTACTCTGCCTGTAGGGGAAAAGATAAAGTTGTTATTTCAGATGAAATACATAAAGTCACATACTCATTTATAACCATTCTACTTTCATGCAGGAGGATACCAGCTCCTTTTACTCAAATGTGTTACTTTAGAAGCATTTCATACTTGTACATTAAACTTAACTGCTTTCCCACTATATGATACACAAGAAAAATCAGATCTAGCACTGAGCAATATATTACCACAAATTCTAATTAACTATAGTTTAGCAAAGCAAAGCACTTAAGAGGAAAGCAACAAAAAATGTAAGGGGAGGGAGCAATAGAACACAGCTCTGCTCTGTACATCTATATCAAGAAGCTGGTGGGTAGGGAAGGAAATTCATTAAATGCATAGAAATGTCAAAAAAAAATATTAGATAAAAACCTCAGACTCTACTCAGCAGCATGTACTCAGGGTATCATTTTAATGCTGTTATTCTAGAAAACTGAAGAATGACTTGCACAAACTCTAACTACAAGAAGATATGCAGAGCATACAACTGAGCATTGGTTGGTTCCTTTGAAAAAACATTAAATCATTTAATAATATTCACATGTCTGACTAAAAAAGCAAGGCTGCTACAACTTTTGAAAATAAATAATTTCATGAGCATGGGCTTGAGACATTTGTTACAAGATGCTATGCTACCTGATTCAGTATTTCAAGCATCTCATGAGAAGCTGAAATGTTTGAAAAGAATAATTTCAAAATTCCCAATGCAGCTTCTGCCACAGGAAAAGTTTTCAATGGATGCCAAAGTGGTCCAAATACATAGATGCTACATATTGCTAACAGTTTTTAAGGAGCATTGATCCATACAGGATACCAAAATCAGTAAGCTCACACATTTTTTCGTTACCTTACGCAAAAAAAAAAAAAAAAAA